>CAIGRL010231401.1:0-16309 GCA_903798325.1 Fraxinus xanthoxyloides
TAAAAAGATTTGAAGAGTCGTTATGATTTTGTTTCTTTTTTGTATTTTTAAAACTACTCTGAAATTGAGTCTTGAAAAATTATTTAGCACTTCCACACATTTGGTACTTATTATTTAAAACTCTTTTTTTTTTTTCAAATTTGTTTTCGATTTCTCGTTCTCTTAATAAAATGATTTGCACTTGGATCCATAACTTTTTCTATTTATTAATCACAGTTTCTAAAAAAAAAATCAATTTTCACAAAATTTATTATCCTAACATTTACATCAAATAGGCACTAAAGACTGTTTGATCATATGTGGCTACACAGATTGTGTCAAGCTTCCGTTCATGTAGTTTTGACTCCATGCGATTCATTTCATATTTTTTTATACTTTGCTTACTTTTTATTACATTTATGGCAAAGTCAAATCAAGAATGAAATGAACATCGCAGAAGGGGTGAATAGATTTACAATTTTAGAATATTAAATTTATAATAATTTTAATTTCCATTGCGTAGCGTGTCGGTTGCACTAGGTGCACATGTTTGGAATCTGGAAGCCAAATAATCACGGTACTTGGCTGCAAAATCTTCTATGGATTTCATTTCTTTATTACTTTATTAAGAAAAGTTCTAACTTTTTTTTGTAGCACATTAGTCATAATTAAAGATTCCTCGATAATGCTATTTGTAGAATCTTTAGCACTGTGCCATCACATTGATATAGCAGGACGCAATGCACTACGGATTATTCAGAGTACAAATGTCATTTCGTTTCTTGCTTTTGATACTTTTAGTTTTATGACATTTTTAAAAGAAGTAGAGAATTGATTCTTATTTCGTAGTACATCGTGAGGAAAGTGATCGCATATAAATTTACTTATTACCAATTCAATTGTGTAGAGTTGAGTTCATGGTACGTGCTCAGTAAAGGTGGAGAAAAGAAAACCAAAATTCCTCTCTTTCACCTCTGGTCTTGCATGCGGTTGTTTAACAGCAAATTTCTCTAATAATCATCTAATAATTGTCGCATTAATTAATTTCCCAGCAAATCTGCAGCTGCAAAGGGACCCACCAAATTCAACCCGGTCCCCTTATTGCTTCCTTCTTTATTTTTATTTTTTACTTACCCTGCTCCTTCCCTCTGCTCTGCTCTCTCTCTCTCTCTCTCTCTCTCTAATGAAGCAACATGAAGAGGGAGTCATTCTTGGAAATTTTAAGGTCACAACCATGAAATTTTCATGTTAAAACTCTTTTGCTTTGTGGGTTTCATCCATCTAATTTTCTCGCGCCAGGTACAAGTGCTTTATGTCTTTCTCTAAATAGTTTTAACATAAATGTTACTAATAAGTAAATCTACTTTTATTTTATGATGTCTTTTCCTTACTGAAATTTTTGTGGGTAAGAGAAAAAAAACTGTTTGCTTTTGAGCTGTTCTTGGTTTGGTTAAATTTCATCATTTTAGCTTACAGGGTAGCTTTAATCGAATAGATTCAAGGACATTTGTGATGATTGTTGTCATTTCCCTACAATCAAACACACCCTTAATTTTATGACATTTTTAAAAATGTGTAGAGAATTGATTCTTATTTCGTACTGCATAGTGAGGAAAGTGATCGCCTATAAATTTACTTGTTCCCAATTCAATTGTGTAGAGTTCAGTTCATGGTACGTATTGCTCAGTAAAGGTAGAGAAAAGAAAACCAAAATTCCTCTCTTTCACCTCTGGTCTTGCCTGCGGTTGTTTAACAGCAAATTTCTCTAATAATCATCTAATAATTGTCGCATTAATTAATTTCCCAGCAAATCTGCAGCTGCAAAAGGACCCACCAAATTCAACCGGTCCCCTTATTGCTTCCTTCTTTATTTTCTTTTTTCACTTACCCTGCTCCCTCCCTCTCCTCTCTCTCTCTCTCTCTCTCTCTCTCTCTCTAATGAAGCAACATGAAGAGGGAGTCATTCTTGCAAATTTTAAGGTCACAACCATGAAATTTTCATGTTAAAACTCTTTTGCTTTGTGGGTTTCATCCATCTAATTTTCTCGCGCCAGGTACAAGTGCATTGTGTCTTTCTCTAAATAGTTTAACATAAATGTTACTAATAAGTAAATCTACTTTTAATTTATGATGTCTTTCCTTACTGAAATTTTTGTGGGTAAGAAGAAAAAAAAACTGTTTGCTTTTGAGCTGTTCTTGGTTTGGTTAAATTTCATCATTTTAGCTTGCAGGGTAGCTTTAATCGAATAGATTCAAGGACATATGTGATGATTGTTGTCATTTCCCTAATTTCTTTGGTTTATTAATGCAATTTTTTTCTATGATGGAATGATCAAGGAATTGAATTTTATTTGTAGTTGAGACTGGCTGTATTTTTTGGTGACTAAAGACTCAAGAGAGTGGAAGTAATTTGTGAAACAAGATCATAGTATTTTTGAGCAAATTGTTGTAAGTTCTTTACATTTTTCCTCTATATTTGGCAAAGGGTTAAAAGTCACATACTGCCTTTAGAAGGAAATCGACTTAACAGAGTGTTCAAGCTGAGAAGTTCTTAGTCGTTTCTACTAGTCTTCGTATGCCAGCTTCGCATATCTGCTGTGAGGATGCATCAATATTATTCGAGTGATGATAAGGATTTGATGAACATGCATATGAGTACATGATAAGGATATATATTTCTTTCGTTCTTTCTTTATGTGCTTCTTAATCAGTTGTATATCTCAATGGCGTTCGAGTTTTAAAATTTGCAAATAGAATTCATGTAGCAGAGCTCAAAAAATTCGATAACAAGGCTTTGTTTGTTGTTATTGCAAATGACTTTAATTTCCTGTCAAAAGACAAATAGAACATTTTTTTTATTGCTTTGGTTAATTTATGTGTTGTTGTGTTGTTTTGTCCTTATATTCTGGACATGGAGTTTTTCTTTATTATTAATAAAAAAAATGATCCAAGTGATATAACAGTTATTTTGAAAACAAAAGAAACACCTTACATCATTATTGTGATACATGGGCACCTGTCTAACATAATAAACTAAAATATCTTCGCATATGTTATTCTGATTAGTCATTCTTCCACTTCTTTAAACAGGTCAATGGACGTAAAATCTGTACAATGCCTTACTGATAGAATTTATCGATTTAGTCATCTGGTATCATGTCTTGTATCAAAGACTATGCCAGTTGAGAAGAATTATAGAAGTATCGTTTCTTTCTTGAAGCATTTGAAACCATTACTCGATAATGTTGCTGACCTCAAAGTACATCCCAAAGAAATTTTTAGTAAAGAGTGTGAAGAACTTGATACAGCCATCCACGAGGCTATGGATTTCCTTGAGAAATGGTTTCTGAAGAAAAGCAAGATACTTTTTGTGAGTAACATCTAGGCTTCTGTGTTTCAATCTTTGAAATTATCAAGAATTGATCATACAAAATTCTCATAAACAAGTGGAATCCAATAAGAAGACCTTTAAAGTTTGATTTAACATTTTTTAGCAACCATAAATCAATTATGATTTGCAAATTTGATCACAAGTTATTGATCTTAGTTTCACAAGCTCACTATCTCATTTTCCTTTGTTTATTACTTCCAGATGCTGCAAAGTGAACCCTTGATCCTGAGAATACGGATCTCCTCTGTAAAGATATGTTGCATTTTGTGTAAACTAATTGAATCATCACCATCAACTTCGATCGTATCTGATACTCAGGTAGTGATATGGCTAGAATATTTTCCTTTTAATTCTGGTTTCTCCTTTGATTAGTTTCTTTTTCTATTGAACTATGTCCATTTTCATTCACGTGGTGTTACTAGTTGGGCTGCATCTTAATGGCATTAAGAGTGTGAGTTATATTCAGATTCTGTTCCAGTACTGTATGCAGGAATCTCGAAAACTGTATTTAGAAGAAATGTCCCAAGAGATAGAAGAGGTTCTTAAAAGCCAAAGAGAAGGGAAAATTCCTCGTTCTGAACATCTCATGACAATAATCCAGTACCTAAACTTGACATCAGATGATGAAGTCATGAATGAGTCTATTGCATTGGAAAAGGAGAGAATGAAAGCTGAAGACAATAAATTGAAAGGGGGCTTAGATCAGATCCATGATGCCATTTGCCTTATGTCTCATATTCGTGATTGCATTGTTAAACTCAAGAATTATAAGGCTATAAACGGCATTAAAATCCCTCCTTATTTCCGATGTCCTTTATCTTTGGAACTCATGTTGGATCCAGTAATTGTTGCATCTGGCCAAACATACGAGAGGGATGCCATTCAAAAATGGTTTGATCACGGGTTATACACATGCCCTAAAACTTGTCAAAAGCTCTCACACCAAAACCTGATTCCCAATTATACAGTTAAGGCTCTGATAGCAAATTGGTGTGAGGAAAATAAAATAAAACTTTCCAACAACCCTGATGGTGCAAATAATTTATCTGACCAATCCCATTCTCAGCATATCGGCCACGACAATGATCTCCAATATCCTTTACAAAAGACAAATTCAACATCAAGAACCTGTTCCGAAGTTATACATGGTATTGAGAAGCAAAAGGTCAACGATTCTTCTAGATTCATTGAGGAAGATGTTGGTGTATTCAGGTACAAGGAAAAAATCTTTGACCACTCGTCTCCTGAACCTTCGTATTTACACAGCAGGAGTGAATCGGCATCTAGTGCCATTTTCAGTATTGATTATGTCACTACAGCATCAACTGAAATCTCAAGGATATCGAGTAAGCAAGATAATGTGAGTGATAGATCAGGGGACGTAACATCTGATTATCGCACTCACTCTCCTTCAATTAAGAATTATGGGGTACCTCCTTCGAATAAGAGTAACGCGGTATCTCCGTCTTTGTCCGGAAAAAAGTATCACAGCTCGAAAGCTATGGCTGAGATGTCTATGAGTGGAAACCATAAACTCTCTAGAACATTCTCATTTTCTTCAGAATCAGGGTATAACGATATGACTACAACTTCCCATGTTGAAAAACTTGTTAAAGACGTGAAGAGCGGATTGCTTGAACTGCAAACTGCAGCTGCAGAACAATTACGGTTTCTTGCGAAGTACAACATGGAGAATCGGATCATTATAGGCCGCTGTGGGGCTATTGCTCCATTAATTTCCTTGTTACACTCAGATGTGAAGCTAACTCAAGAGCATGCAGTTACTGCACTTCTGAACTTATCAATTAATGAAAAGATCAAGGGTATTATTGCGGAAGAAGGAGCTCTTGAACCTCTTATCCACGTTCTGAGAACTGGTAATGCGGGAGCCAAAGAGAATTCTGCAGCAACTATTTTTAGTCTCTCTTTTTTGGACGAGTACAGGATAAAGATTGGTCGATCCCGTGCTGTAAAAGCATTGGTTGATCTTTTAGCATCCGGTACTGTAAGAGGGAAGAAAGATGCTGCAACTGCCTTATTTAACCTGTCAATCTATCATGAAAATAAGGCTCGTGTAGTTCAAGCTGGAGCTGTGAAGTATCTGGTTGAGTTGATGGATCCTGGATCAGAAATGGTAGATAAAGCTGTAGCTGTTCTTGCAAATTTGTCTACTACTACAGAGGGATGCTCGGCTATTGCTCAAGAAAGGGGCATACCTTTACTGGTTGAGATTGTTGAAACAGGATCCAAACAGGGAAAGGAAAATGCTTCCACGATACTCTTGCAACTGTGCATTGCTAGTCCTAAATATTGTCTGATGGTTTTGCAAGAAGGAGCAGTCCCACCTCTTGTTGCATTGTCTCAGTCTGGCACGACAAGAGCAAAGGAGAAGGTATGGCTCGTTTGCCAAATTTTTCTGCTTATTCTGAGGTTGTCTTTGTATCTACCCGTTAAATGGAGTTTCAAATTCATGAATATTGAATTACGGCCCTATTTAGGTTCGAGATTTTTTTTTCGGGGGTGGGGTGGAATCTGCAACAAACGTGTTCTAGTATATCAAGGCTTGCATCATTTCATAAGTCCCGACTTTTTATGTTGATGCACGTAGGTGTGGATAATGTGAAAAATAACGTGTTTTGTTGTCCTTTCTTTATTATGGAGCAGGCAGAACAGCTTCTTAGTCACTTCAGGAATCAGCGTGAGGGTTCTGTAGCAAGGGGAAGGTCGCGAAGTAGAAAAGTCACTGATTTATTCATGCATTACTCTGCTGCTTCTTGAGGCTATCATAGGTAACATATTGTCTCTGGAGGTTTCTCGAATACTTTTTGCCCCTATTATATGTCCTTTTGTAACATGTTCGTGTAATACGCAAATGGAAGTAGATCATTTGGTTTACAACTCTACAATTGGCTATTACTTCCAGTGAGATTTAGGCTTTTTGTTGCTCCGGGTTTTATTGCTATGATGCAAGTCGCTTTGTATATATGCTTAGACTCCACTCATATGGTGATTTTGTTAAGATTTCATGTTTTTTTTTCTAATGCAAGTTGCCTTTTATAACTCAGAATCTACAGATTCTAACCTGAAAATCCACCATGGAAAAGAAAGATAGTGTTTAGTTGGTCAGGCTTGTAGTTCCATCTTAAAAGTCAACATTATTAAGAGTAATAATTCAAACTCTTGTACGTTGGTCTATGCTTTCATCTTTATTCGATATGAACATCTTTATTCGATATGAGATTTTATTCATTAACATACCTCGTAAGATGATGGCTCGTTTAAGCTGACAAATCTTGAAATTTGCATGCTCATTTTTTGAGCCCTTGTTTGATTCTAGTTTCATTATTGATTGAGAAAAAAAAAAGAGAAAACTTGAGGAAGAAAAATCGACGGTTAAGACTTAAAGTTCAGAAATTCATGCAATGGTGGTGAGTGAGTGCAACAATAGAAGGCGGGCGGTAGTTGGTTTCCATGTGAGAGTCGATGTATAAATTGAGAAGGAAAGAAAATGATAAATGAATTAGGGTATGAGTTTTCAAAATGAATTAGGGTCTCAAATTTCCACATTGAGAAATGAGAAACTGAAGGTACATGACCCTTTTGTCTTGATTTTCAATTGAATGCTAAACATTTTAATGTTAATTGTGATTTACTAAATGGTTCTCAGTTCTAAGAATTAGAATTGTTGATCTCAAAAAATGCGTCAATAGTAACTCGACCACCTCCCCTCCGCGTAAGTATCACCTGCACATTAGAACAACCCATTAGAAGCAAAAGCCATCGGTCGAGAAAAATGTATGGTGACCGTTTGCACTCTGACGGCCAATTCAACGGCCAAACAAAATATAAAGAGTGCAAGAGACGTGAGAGAGGGTGTTACAATGCTTACCTTAATTGTGAAATGGATCACTCACACACACACACACACACACACACACACACATATATATAGTGAAATTAAAATGGGCCAAGCGATGTTAATGGGTCGAGTCCAAGCCAAAGACGAAGTTACTTATTTTAATAGTTCAAATCCATTGAATAATCGATGTCACATCGACATATATAAAGCCCCCTCTGTCACGTGCATGCCACACAATTTATGGATATAACAATAATCCTCCAAGTTTGAGTCGTACATTCATGTACGGGTGGAAATGCAAAATATAAGCTATCAAGTAGACAGGTCTTACATATTGCCTCAAAAATATGAGTAGTTCCAATAAGCGAGGACTTACGAACTGTCTCGAAAATATGCATCGATCCTAAATAGTCGAGGAATTACGAATTGCCATTAGGAAGCAAAAGCCGTTGATCGAGAAAAAAGTCCAGCTACCATTTGCACTCCAACGGTCAAGTCAACTGCCGAACAAAAGAGAAATGAGTGCAAGAGATGGGGGACATGATTTGACTAGGGTTAGGATTCATACCTTGATTGCGAATGAACTCACATATATATATAGAAAAATATAAATAGGTTAAGTGGGTTAATGGGCTGAGCCCAAGTCCAGTATGATGTTGCTTGATTAAATAGGTCAATCCAATTGAATAATTGATGCCAACACCCATATCTTAACATGCCATGTAATTTTTAGTTATAATGACAGTCCCCCAAGTCTTAGTCGTACATTCATGTGTGGGGCAGACTTTGAAATATAAGCTGTCAAATTGGCGAAGTCTTACAGATTGCCTAAAAAATATAAGTTATTGCATTACAGATGCATTTATATTCAAAAGAGCTCATTATGCATCTGCATCAGCTTATCACAAGCTGCTTATATAGCTTCATGTCTTTCTTATCTTTGCTTCTGCTTCAACTTCAGCTATATCACATCTACTTATTTTTAGAAAGTTTATATTATTTATCGCTTCGTAGGGAGAAGGGTGGGCCCACCTTAATACCTACGAAGACGAAGTCTTCCATAGTTGGATCAAACACCATGGAGGAAGCCCACGCTACCCCTATGTAAGGACGTCAGCTTATCATAACTACTTATGTCCAGAGCTTCGTTTTTGCTACTTATACATTCAGAGCATCAACTCTACTTCAGCTCATCACAATTGCTTATTTTCTGAGTCTCATCTATGTATTAGCTTCATCGCAGTTGCTTATCTTCAAAGCATCGTCCTTATCCAAAAGTACATGCATTGTATGAGTATTCATACCTGGATTTGGAAGACTATTGTGATATTAGTATCTTAGTATCATTACATTATCATTACTAGCATGTCATGACACTATTTTCATTACAGCTAACACATGTCTCGTTATCTATATTTTCATTTCATTATCAACAGTGTATAATATGTTATGATACTCTTTGAATATCTATCTTGAAGAAGTTTAATTTAATATTATTCACACTATTGTCATTAGTATTTTGAGGGTCAAATGGATTCCATTGACTTTGTATATGTGCAGTGAAGATATTCTGTTGCATTCCTTTTGGCCCCCAATATTTTACATTATAATGAGATGAACAGTAATTTTTTTAAAAAAAAAATTGTATTTAAAAAAGAATGAAAATGTTTTGGGTTTAAGTGTAATATTATTTTATTAGAGAATGTGTGGTTGATAACAAGAGAGACAAAAATAAATTATAATTTAATAGGGAATAATGAGGGTCAAACAAGAGTTTATATTGTAGATTGGTTTGATCCATATTACAGAGGAGATGTTGACAAAATTTTGATGAATTATATGCAATATCTATCTTTCGAAACAATTTTTAAGCACTCACTTATTCAGGCTTGTATAGATATTTTCGAAGTAGTTTGTAAGTCCTCATTTGTTGGAGCGACTTATATTTTCAAGGCAATTCTTAAGTTCTCGTCTCTTTGAGATCGTGCATGTTTTCAAGGCAATTCGTAAATCCTCATTTATTGGAGCGACTTCTATTTTCGAGGCAATTCATAAGTTCTCCTCTTTGAGATCGATACATATTTTTAAGGCAGTTCGTAAGCCCTCAGTTACTGAAGCTGCTTATATTTACCTGCTTAATCAAAGTATGAATTTTAACCCTAGACAAATTTCATCTCCCTCTCTTATACTAATTTCTCTTTCGTCCGGCTGTTGACTTGATCGTCGAGTACAAACGGCCATCGAACATTTTTTTCGACTAACGGTCTTTGCTTCCTAACGGGGTATTCCAATGTACATGTGACGTCTATATGCAGGGTAGGTGATCGGGATTCTGTTGTCACATTTTTTGATGTCAACAAAAACCATTAATTTTTTTTTATTTTTTATTTTTTTGTAGAACCAAACCAAGCAGCTCGGTTTGTATGATTTTGTTATTTTATTCACCCCTACTTTATTAGATGTGAAGTTTTATTCTTTAAGATTAGCATTTCATTCCTATGATGTTAACCCAACGGTTACTAGTCGGGCCTCATCTTAACGGCACTATGAATGCAACTAAATTCAGATTCTTTCACTGTTTTGAAGAAATATCCCACGACATTACCAGCCTTCAGAGCCATATCTTTTCTCGACGTTACATTACCACTTCTTTTTCTTTTTCTCATAGAGATTCAGTTTCGACAAAGTTCAAAGAAAAGGTGGGCAGTTGATAAAGAATTGTCCTAACAGTTAAATCTCACTTCATTTTCCTAAGTCGAGTAGTTACTTGATTTCTCATTGCTTTAGTTATAATTTGGTTTTAAACCAACGAAATTCGATATTTCAAATAAATATAGAGTTAGTTAATTTTGATAATTGGTAAATTAATCAATATTCTTGTGACGACGCTCAATTATTTCATTTTGTTTCATGTTCGACTCGCACACTTGCAAAATTTAAGCAACAAGCTCATAACTTGTTTTTCAAGAAGATTATGGAATCATGTGAATGAGTATTGACTATCGGGGAACTCAACAAAATTGATATCGAAAATAAAGAGTAACTTTATACACCGATCAACGATAAAATAAGTAACCTTATATATACTCCTAGAGCATAAACCCTAATAGTGAGTTAGATATGAGATGAAAAAACAAGCTATATGTGGTTGATTGCCATCCATTCTTGAAGACATTCTATCAATCAATAAGTTTGATTCTTCATAACTCTTATCGACTATGAATCCATAATCATCCATCTATTGGGCATGAATTATTTTGCTCGACTCATTTATCAATCATGTCTTCATCGGACTAGAGAGCTAGTCGGGTTTTGGCCTCGAGGAGCCACTCGAGGAAGAAGTCACATTTTGATCGGCACCATAGTTGCTATAGTCATCTTTGTCATTGTGAAATACTCTACATAACACCCAATTTGCCTGTCAATATCATGATGTATATCAATATTGGATCGACACCCTAAAATGCAAATGAAAATTTGGTGCCATAGTACGGGATAGAACGGGATTTCCTAATGGAACTAATGTATATCGCGGGTGCAATGAAAGTACATAAGAATTCAAATACTTCGAATTTGAACCCAACTTCATTTATGTAAAAGTGTTAGTGTTTATAGTAAAAGTTAAAATAAAGGTGTTTTAGGGTTATAGCAACACACACGCGTCGTCTATGAAGGGCATGTAAAATTTTATAGGACGAGGGAAAGAAAAATATGTGCATATATAATATTGGTTAATTCAAGAGTTTTGAATAAATTTATTTTTAACATTTTTTTCTCAATTTAAGGGTCCGTTTGGCATAACTTTTACGTTTGTTTTTGCTTTTGCTTCTTATAGAAAGGCTTTTGGAGGAAGTTGTCTTATTTTTTGTTCGAAAACTAATTTTTAAAAGCATTTCCTACTCTGAAAGTGCTTCTAGAGAAAGGTACATTTGATCGGCTTCTTCTAAATGTTCTTCTAACTACTAGAAGTATTTTCACAAAATTATCTAAACAGGTCAAAAACAACTTTTGAGTCTCAAAAATTCATTTGGACTTTTCAAAAGTCATGCCAACGAAGCTTAAGTAACTTTCCACAACCTTTTATTTCTTATTTCTAGAGAGCACATATATTCGATACCTCTTTAGAAACTATAAAGGTGAGAAGAACAAAGGAGGTATTAGAACTAGGAGGCACCTGACCTGAGGGTTGTTCACCAGAAATTCATGCATGACCCAACCTGTTTTCATTCCATTAGGAGCTTTATCTGTGTAGAAAATTAATGTCTTTCTCTTCCCAACTACAGCTCGTGTCCTCTCATCAAGCACTGCCTGATCTTTTCCGATAGATTTCCAGTAGCCAGAGGTCGTCACCCTATTCGTTTGAAACCCAATTGAGGGATCCCGGAAGCTGAAGAAATACCACTCTTTCGAATTCAACTTTGCCACATCTAACAGCCATTGATACAAGCATTGTTAGATCTCATTCTAATCAAGAATGCTAAAAGTCAAGAAATATCTTAAATAAGGCTTTAATTAAAATGTGGATTGTTTATTCGCATGATATATGTACTCTGAACTTTTTTCTCTCTTTTCTTTTCAATCACACATTTTTCAATAAAATAATATTACACGCAAATCCAAATTTTTTTCTTATGTTTTAAGCATACATTCTCCATCGATCTACCATACAAAAATACATTCTTTGTCAAATAATGGGCTCCTCAAACAAGGGCTAATACGTTGAAAAAAATTGGATTTTGATAAGTTTAAAAGTCATTTGACAATAGTACGTCAATGTCATTATAAAGGTTACAAGAATATACTAAAGGCCTTTTTATGTAGATTTTTTTGAGAAAAAAATGGTTTTTTAGAATGTGTATTTAAAAAGTAGGAAAAGTTATGGGTTAATGTACAAAATTATTTTATTGGAAGAATGCGTGATACAAAATAAATTTGGAAAAAATGAGTTCTAAATAATCTGTATAAAAATAGTGGCTAAAATACTATCAATTCGACTAATCATGCATCAAGGATCAACCTCCACGATTCTCTCGGAACATTTATCTATTCGTATATCATGTCAAACTACGTCATTTAAAATATTAAAATCAATTATCTATGAGGAAATTACAGTCGCACAGGTTTTTAAGTTATCATTTTCATAAATCCAAAATCATCTTTAATAATATATAAATCAGGTTTTAATTATAATTTTTAAATTAGTTTTTATTTAAATTAATCAAACACAATTTCAACCCTAACTAATTCATTTCCAACCCCCCCCCCCCTCTCGTGCCAACCTGTTTTCTCTCAAATATCTCCCGCTACCACCACCCCCACCGACATCTCCACTCCATCACCACTACAGAATCATTCCCTCTCTAAAAAAGGAATCGACCAAATTATTACCATGAAACACTAACATTTCAACGGTCAACATCGGCTTTCTACTTTCCCAGACCCCTCACCATGAATACTTGTTGATGCATTTTCTCCTACCTTTTAGATCGGGCGAGGTGTTGGTGATGTGTGGTTGTGGTGGTTGTTCTAGCGGTGTCTATTTTGGTGATGTGTGTGGTTGTGGTGGTTGTTCTAGTGTGAGGTGGTGGTGTGCATTGATGGTGGGTTGATGGCGATGTGGGCTGTATTGGGGTGCAGGGCGGTGTGTGTTGTGCTGGTGTGCGAGGTGGTGGTGATGACTGGAATTGTGCTTGTATTGGTGTGTGTTGTGTTGGCAAGCTACGTTGGTGTGTGCTGTGTTGGTGTGCCGATATAGTGGATTTGCGGTGGAGATGGTGGTGCTTATGTTGGTAGTAGTGGTGGTTTTGGTGTTGTTGGGGGATTTTGGGTTGTCTGGCTAGGCGGCGATGAGGATGGTGGTGGTAGGGTCTGCAGGATTGATTTGTGACCAATTGGTGGAGGACGGGGGTGGGGTGTAGTGTATGTGATCGATATTTTGGTTCATTTTGACTTATTATTAACATGTGACCTCAAACCATTGTGGTGCAATTCTGTGGTGTTGGTGTTGACAGAGGAGACGACGATGGTGCTGTGTAGGTGTTGATTGTGACCAATAAATTTATTGGTGTGTGACTAATGAAGAATAAGTTGTGACCAATAAATACTGTGTAACCTACAAATTTATTAATTTGTGACTAATAAAAGTAATCTGTCACTTATAATTTGATGTTTTAAGATCATAAAATAAGTTGTGACTTATAAATTTTGCGATTTGTGAGCGATAAACAAATTGTGACTTTTAAAATTTTAATTTGTAACCGATAAACAAATTGTGACCTATGAAAATTTTGAATTGTGACCTAAATCTTTTTGAATTATGACCAAATCGCATAGATATGTGACCTTAATATATTCACCGGAGTTGGAACACTTGTCGAAATAGGAACGGTCGGTGGAATGAAGTGGTGGTGGAATGGTCATCGGAATACTCGTTAGAATCAGAGTGGTAGCCGAAACGATCGTCGGAACAGTCGCTGGAGAAGAGTTGTGAACGGAACGGTAGCCGAAATGTCCCCGAAGCGATAGGGGTGGTGGAGGGTGTGGGGTATTTATGTTATATTAGAATTAAATATTTAATAATAAATTGATTTAATAATTTATTATTTCATAAATAAAAAATCAAAAAACCTGATTTTTAAAATCTGAAACTTGTTTTTGTATTTTTGAAATGGTGTAAGATAGATCCATGAGAAAAGTATTGTTCCCATTAGCTATCACAGAAAGCTCGCTGAAAACAAGAGCGATAAACACAAAAGGTTCTTAGAGCATTCTCTCCATTGCTAGACGAAAAATTAGCAAAAGCAATAGACAAATCAAAACCTCCCCAGAAAAAGTCTAAATCCTCGTAGACAACGAATCATTGTACAAGAGCAAGTCTTGTCAAGGATAAATAAAACTATAACAAGGACGAAACAAAGCAGAAGCAATTATATATATACAATAGGCAAGAACCATCTCATCCAAAAATTAGTAGTTAAAAAGATAACACATTTATTTATTCATTTATAATTAATTTTCAGCAGTTGATATGCAAAAACAAATGCATATTATCTAACATAATAAATATGCACAACCATGAATTGAGGGCGAAGATATAAAAACTTGTAGTTTGATTTTAAAAGATCAATCTTATTAAGAAGTGTTTCAAGTCCTTATAAGTTGATCTACATTTTCATCTTTATTCGATATAGAATTTATCTTTTAACATTTCTCGCAAGATGGTGACTCGTTTGAACAAACTAATCTTGAAATTCGTGAGCTCTTTTTTGAGTTTTAATCGGATCGAATTGCTCGTTAGAGTTTAATAAGCTCTAATACCATATTAAGATTTGAGATTTTATCTTAAAATGTCACATTTATTAGAAAAAGGAAAAGTAACGCAAACCCTTATAAATTGATTTATATTTTTTTTTTCATTCAATGTGGGATTTATCTCTTAATAAACGGACTGTGTGTGGAGAAGGGACACATGGATGATAAAGGAGACCTACCGGGGAGACGACATGGCTCGGTATTATTCAGGTCCACTTCCACCAGAGGTTTTTTGATAATTTCTTCATTAGCATTCTTTTTGAGAAGATAATGAGACACTAACTCGTCGTCCGTTGGATCGAACACGTAACCTGGAGGCAGATTATCTACAGTATCTCTTAGAGCCATATTTTTTTTTTTCAAAGATGTTGGGATTTCTTTTGTTAAGATGCATATGAAGAAATTCTTATTCTTACATTATTTAAACCAAAGACATAATAAATCTTTTTGTGGGCACGAGGGAAGAATTCTCAATGCAATAAAGACTCGAATTCATATCATTATTATGATAGAATCTCCAAATTACTCCATTCAATTAAGACTCAAAGAAATATATGTGCATACTCACATTTGATCCATGCATAAATATTGCATATTTTGGTGCATTAAATGATACTCACAGCCTCATCTATAAATATCAAATATTTGTACAATTAATGTGCCAACCAAATTTCCATTATGTACAAGGGACCATGATATACGTACATAAAGATTGATATATTAGTTTAACCCATATGAGTTGGTAGATTTTGGGATATTGATCTTGACAATTCCTTGTTCAATCAACTGATCTTCGACACGTATGGAGTTTCAATCAAGGGTGTACACTTTGTGTGTACAAATAGTTTAATCACATGTACAATAAAGGAGAAAAGAAGAAATGTTCAATAGCTATATATGCGGAAGTATAACTCGCATTCCACAATCAGTAAACAATGCCTTAAAGTCACAAAATATGTAACAATTCGAGCTTTATGTATTCAAGTTATTACATTATATGTATTATCCGCTTTGAGAGAACTTCTTCCAATATTACTGCTCACGACTTTTTGTGACTTTTGCAGGATTCGAACTCATAAGAACATATGATATGACGATTTTGACATAAAGATATGATTATTACAAAATAAAATGTACATTTTCATAACAATCCAGCATTTGTACTCAAATCATTATATCATACATACCGTTAGCTTTGGGAGAGCATTTTTCCATCTTACTCTCCACGAATTTTTATTACATTCCTCATGATTCAAATCCAAGATTTCTACCTTGTAAGAGACTTGATTTAAATCCTAATACCATTGAGGTAATCATGGTGCCAATTTAGCAACTTACACAATTGGTACTAGGATTTAATTAAGACCCTGTTTGACAACTAATTTACAATTTTTTTTAAAAAAAAAAACTCATTTTCAACCAAACATTCTCACAATAAAATATTCTGCATGTAAACAAAAAAAAAACTACTTTTTAACCAAATATTATTTCAAAAAGCACAATTTCATAACTCATTTTCCCTCAAAAACTTATTTTTAGTGGTTGTCAAACAGAGGCTTAAATCTCTCTCATAAGGTAAAAGTCTTAGGGTGTATTGATTGGTCACATTTTCCCTGAAAGTAGGAAAATATTTTCCTGCTTCTACTTTTTGACTGTTTGATATAATAAATTTTCCACGGAAAATGTTTTCCTCCCTTTTCCTAGGTACAACCCTTTGATGCACAAAAGGTGGAAAACGTTTTCTCACCTAACAGGTGAGAAAATATTTT
>CAIGRL010231406.1:0-13127 GCA_903798325.1 Fraxinus xanthoxyloides
TGTGATCGATGAACAAATTGTGACCAATAAGATTTTTTAATTGTGGCCTTAAAATAATCTGTGACATATGAAAATTGTGATTTGTGACCAATTATATGGAATTTGTGACCAAATTATATGGAATTGTGACATTAATATATTCAATTAATAAAATATATGTTTAATTAATTTATAAATAAAATTTAAAAATATCTGAAATTTTAAATTTTAAACTTAAGTTCTTAAATTTGAAATGGATGAAACTAAACTCCTTAATTATGAATTTTTCCCATTTAATTATGAAATCCAAACGATTCGCTTCCATAACATAATTCAACTTTTTAACATTTACAAAAATACTAAAACAACACAATCAATTATATTTTCAATTTTAACTCTTATAAAATAACTTAGTCCAAATTAAAGATGTAGTCCAGGTGGATCTTGAGGAGCAAAGATGAAGTCGTAACTTGTGAGAGGATAGCGACGGAATACGAGGGCAATAGCTAAAACTAAATGATAGAACGAGTGAGTGTTAGGTGAATTGTAAAGTGAAATTGGGTTTGAGCTGAAATTTGGGAGGAAAAAATATTTATGGTTCAAGTTGGACTTTGCCCTTGGGAATTGGAGCATTGGGTACTTGCAGTTAATCACTTAAAAGTATATTTAGTTGTCTTTATTTTACATAAAAAAATGTTATTTTTTTCCCACTAAAATTCCTACTTTTGGGATGTTTGATTAACGATTTTACCATAAAAACTATTTTTTAATTTTTGGTCACATGACAATATTTTTTTTTTAAAAAAAATAAGGAAAATAGTTTCTTTAGGGATGAATGATTTTTATTTTTCAGGTAATTCACTCTCTTTCTCACTCCCGTCCATCCACTCTCTCCCTCTACTCATCAATAAAAAATGAACAAATATAATATTCTTTAAGTTGAAAATTAAATCAATCAAATACATCTAATTAATAATTTATATACAAACAAGTTATTGGCAATTGAATTCCCTAAAATTTATTTTCTTTCTATGCAAATTCAATTCTCGCAATCAAACATATCCTTAATTTAGTTAATTGGTAAATTTATTTATTTTTTCCAAAAAAATAAAAAAAATAATTTGGCTTATTCAATATAAAAAAAATTAAGAAGTTAGAAACATTCGATTCTTATTCCGTTGTGCGGTTCTTGTCTAGAAATGAGACGAGCCAACCCGTCAGTTCTCTTTTGTAGTATTCATTCGAATATTTAATTTAAGAAAAATCGAATCAAATTGAATTGCTCGATTCGAGTCCAATTTGGTCCTGTTCAACTGGAGAGTTTTGTCTCGCTCTAAATCCCACCCTAAAAAGAATAAAAATTCTACTGATGTAGGCGAGAATATGGAACTGGTCGGGACTGTACACAGAATAATGCACCATCACAAGTAAAAAAAAAAATATTCAAAATTTTAATGACTCACCTCTACTGTTTCCAATACTCATGGCAAGGGTGGAGCCTATGGTGGGGCAACGATTGTGGCTTGGGCGGTTGAGATATATTTGCGATAGAATTCAATAATCAAGATGACCAATGTTCTATTTTTTAATTAATTAATTATTTTTTTGTATTTCATTTTTTCATATTCATATAAATTTAAGGGCAAAACTGACATTTCAATCCATATTAATGGTAAGTTTGGTAGGATATTGTTATCGGGGACAACGACTGCTAATTTGTTAAAGGTATAGGATATGAGTGCAAATGAATAAAGGTTGGGGATAGAAGTGCAAAAAGATGTAATGTTTGGGGACAGAAGTCGCAATTTTCTCTTGATATTTCGTAATTAGTTGAAAACGTCTATCTATACCGGTGACAGTAATTTGGACAACTTTTCACCCTGCAAGAAAAACCAGGAAAAGAGAAAACCGACTCGAAGTAAAGCTCCAAAATAAAGTCGTACACAACTCCTGAAAAACTCAAGACGATAAAACCAAGAAAAGATCTGCAAAATTCATGAATCGAGAAGAACAATGAACGAAGAAAGAATCAAGTGAAGAAATTGAGCATAGTGTTTTTGAGAGGCAGAAACAGAAAAAAAAAATAAAAAAAATGTGGAAGATCACAGTGTTTTTGAGCATAGTGTGGGCTCTGAGCTTACTTTATGGAGAGTGGTTTGCATTTTTAATGCCTTCTCTTTGGAGCTGTTCTTGGCCTCATCTTCATCGCCAATCTTCTTTGGTAAAAACCCATTGAAAGAAATTGATTTTTTGTCGTTTAATTTTATATTTATTGAATCAAAATCAGCTAAAAACAAAGACCTGAACTTCTTAGTTTTGTTTTCATATTGGATCTGGATCTTCTTCTGTCAAGCGGAAATTGAATATTTTCTTTGCTTCTGATCAACAACTCGTTTGGTTGTGCTTCTAGAAAAGTAAGTTTTTTGTGTAAAAAAAGATACCTTTTTTTGGGCAAAATATGTAAGTTAAGTGTTAGTTTTGTTTAGATGTTTATTATAGATCTTCTTCTGTTTATAGAACCCTGTTGTTTTTGACTTGTATTAATGACTTATTTTGGCTAAATTAGTAAAATTCATTTCTGCTTTGCCCACTAGCTACTTTTTCTTTCTTAGTCCAATGTTGTTTCTATTGGCATTGCCAAAAATAAAAATTTCCTCAATCGTATACCTTAAACATCTTTTTGTTCTGGAAGGAACTGTTCGGATAAATGGTGATTTGGAGAAGAGAAGGGGTGAAAGAAAAGCTTTAGATATATATGAAAATGGGGAATCTTCATGATACACGAATGATAGGGGATGAATATACACAAGCTGACTTAGTATAGGGCCTAAACTATACAAATGAAAGTAAGAAGATGGTTTTTCCCAATGGTATTTTTGTACAGAAAAGATTATTTAAGGGGCCATTTATAGAGTGATACGGAAGAAGATGCGTCAGATCACCATTGTAACCCTCTTTTTTCACCATAGTGAGAATCTGCAACAACGAGTGGACTACTGTGAATAGTTCTCACATTGAGAATTCGTGTGTTTGCTTGTGTATGTTTCTGAGTTCGTTTTGCTTAATATTTCTCTCATGATTGGGATTAGGGTTAATACCTAACATTTACACGCGGTCATTTTAGTCTTATTAGTAAATCTTGAATAGAAGTAAAAAGTCCATTTTATGTTGCTAACTCATTTGGACCTTAGACCCTGTTTGAGCTCCATTTTTTGTCCAAAATGCATTTCGGAATAATATTTTGTTAGAGAATGTGTGGTTAAGAAAAAGGAAAAGTTTTGAGTTTTCGTTTAATGTTATTTTATTGAAGAATGTGTGGTTGAAAACAAGAGAGAAAAATGTATTTTGGAAATAAGGGGTACCAAACTAGGGCTTAATTTCCACAATAAAGATTAAATTGTTTTTATTAGTTAAGATAGTTGAATTTTGCACTCGCTTTATTCGTGCATTCTTTTTCTTCATAAAATTCAGCATACTTGTTAGTTATGTTGCTTTAGTCTGAAAATATGCAAGCTCACCATTTTTATGTCCATAAATCTCAGAAGAATGGAGTTGATTATTCAAGTAATTACGTGAAAGTTGCAGTTATTACAGACCCTCAGGTAACTTTTTTTCTGAAAAAATGAAATGTGGTTTTCTTGTTATTATTTTTAGATGAACCGAGTCTAACAAAGTGGTGAAATATGGATACAGCTTATGGATAGAACCTCTCTTCGTCTTCCTCCGAAATCACTTGCGCTAGAGTTAGCTCAATTCTATACAGATGTATACATTCGCAGAGCATTCTTGTCATCCATATTACCCTTCAATCCTGATATCATTTTGTTTTTAGGCGATTATTTTGATGGGGGGCCCATTCTATCTGATGAGGAGTAAGTGAAACTCTTGTTTTTATGAAAAATTTTGAGCATACCAAATCACCTTGTCCCAGTCGGTTAAGGATTTTTTATTCGAGGATTGGTACCTCCCTCCCCTCCACTCCCTCTTCAAAAAAAATAAAATAAAATGATGACACGCCCTTTGTGTCAATTTTAAAATAAAATAAAAAATTGGAGCATCTGTTTATTTTTATTTTTTCAAGTTTGACACAAGTAATGTTTACGATTCACAGGTTCTTATTTTGTAAACCTCAATTTTTTCCATTTTCCTATTTTAAAATAACCTTATCTCTTAGTATCAATCTAAATGTGAGCATGTTTGGCTAAGACTTTGTAAATTTTAATATATATATTATTTTTATTGGTCGTAATTGAAGAAAAGTAGGTTACTTACTTGACAGTTATGAAAGAGTTACTTTAGGAAAAAAACAACTTTTTAAACTTAAAATTTAGTTATCCAAACATATTTAGAAACAAAATGTAATTTGAACTTCCACAGTTTTTTATTTTTAAATCTTAAGCATTCGTGAGTGATGCATATCATCATCGAATTTTTGCTCTGGCTCCAGTCTGAATTTTTTGCTTTATTAATAAGATGGCAGGAATCTTGGGGCCGTTTTAGACATATTTTTGACCTTAATATGCTTCAACAAAGTGCAAATGTCAAAGTATATTACCTTGATGGAAATCATGATATTGGCTATGCTGCTTTCAACTCCCGAATGCCTGAGGTTAGTTGTAGTGCCATTCCTCAAAAGTATATTTTCCTTTCTCGAAAATTAACTGATCTTTTTGCTTATCCAATTCGAATGTAAAAATGTTCTGCTACCTTATAGATCATAGTGTTCAAACATGAAATTAATATAATTGAGTGCGTGTTTCTGTAATTCGAAAACAAGGTCATGTATGAGCCCACATTTCAAATTTATCCCATA
This sequence comes from Fraxinus xanthoxyloides, assembly GCA_903798325.1. NCBI lineage: Eukaryota > Viridiplantae > Streptophyta > Magnoliopsida > Lamiales > Oleaceae > Fraxinus > Fraxinus xanthoxyloides. The sequence goes on from CAIGRL010231406.1 coordinate 4,793, forward strand.
TCCAACAATTAGTACTTCATTGAAAAATTCTTGTAAAAAATCTACAATAAATACTGTTAATGCATTCTCTAATACTAGCTGCTGTCGTCCTTCACATCTGCCTGGCATCCCAAATATGTGCAGGTTACCAGACGCTATGAGAAAGAATTCGGTGCAAGGAACTATAGGTTTACACTTGGAAGAGTGAATTTCATTGCTGTTGATGCGCAAACATTGGATGGTGAGAGAAACTGTCTATTTATAATGTCATATCGGTCACTATATTTTACTGTTTGCAGTCCTAGACGAAGTCCAGGGGACTCTCAATTGCTATAGGTGATATGAGATTTTAGACAAGTTGGGTATTAACTGCCGATCCTTACTTTCCGGAGCAATAATAATACAAAAGGCTTAATACAATGATAAAGCACGCAGATTTATAGTGGTGACCCCCAATGTAAGCTCTATGTTTAGTCCCCCACCGTAGTTTTTCTCTTTTATACTATAATGAATAAGAACATAAGTTTTTTTCCTCGTATCTTTCTTGCATACACAAACAACCCTTCCTGAAAATCGTTTATATATGTAGGAATCTTTGGGGTGACCTAATACATATATGAATGCCCAATATATTGGTGAACCGAAAATATACGAAAAAGATCCACCAGTAAGTGTTCATTATGATTTGGTCGAGCAGTAGTCGAAGGGACTAGTGTATGATATTATTAGGCTCCACATACTCCAACAAGTTTTTACATGGACAAAACTATTTTTTTCAGAAAAATGCAGCTCTTTTGGAAAGTCCCCAGACTATCCTAGTAAATTGTCCACCGATACTTGTTTCTGGTTATGAATATATCTCCTCTTTGTTACTAATTGGTGTATAACAGCAAGATGTCTTATCTACAGGGAATCAGCAAAGTAACATAACCTCGGCCACCTGGGATTTTGTCAGAAATGTGTCTAAGGGTACGTGATGCAGACAAGTAGTAAACATAAGCCTGCTTGTACTAGATTCTTACGCACTTAACATTCTTATCTAGATGTTGATTCCACCCCACGGGTTCTATTGACTCATATCCCTCTGTATCGCTCGGATTCCACTTCATGTGGCCCACATCGTTCTTCACCTATCATCAATCAGGTACTTGTCATTATTCTTCCACGTGCTTTTATTTTTGATTGAAGTTGCGAATCATGTTCTTCCTTTTACTTTAGAAGTTGTATTGTTTATTTCTATATCATGTAATCACTTGAAATGTCCATGCATCTTATCTGCTTGTTCGATTCAGAGGATTTCCCGCTCTGCTCATGATCAAGATATACTGTAAGCTTCTTTTTCCTTTTATGGCATGTTTGGTTGGAAGGATTGGATAACACTGAACAGAATAAAAAATGAAAAAGAAGTTCAAATCTTGTTTATTATATTGTCCAATGTCGAATCATATCCAGTGATCCTTACCAAACGTGCACTTACTGTACTGGTCTTGTTTGTAATTCATTTAACTTTATACTTGTACACTTTGACGGAGAACTTGTTGGGAATTCTCTGGTGCAGGTACCAAAATTACGTCACAGAAAAATCTACAGATGAATTACTGGACCTCATCAGACCTGTATGTATTCTCTTCATTTCAAAATGAATGCTGGAGAATAGAATGAATGGAATGAAGCAGTGCACAATGATGAACTAAATTGTGTTTATGCAGGTGCTAGTCTTATCTGGTCATGATCATGATCAATGTACAATTACCCACATGTCTAAGTATGGTGCAGTGAGTGAGGTAAGCTCGTTAAGACATTTTTAGGTATGCTGGATTGGATGATACTACATAGGACTAGGATAGAAAGGGAACTTCAAATATTGTCTTTTGTCCTGTGTTAGGGATTAATTTCTAATCCCAATCCTGATAGGAAAGGGAAACAAAAACACAAATTTAATAATGGTTCATCCTCAATCTGATAAATACGTTCACCTGCCGCTGTAGATTTCTCTATAATTTAGAAAGACATTACAAGGTTTTCGTCATGCCTCTTATCTTATCTCTCTAAAAATGCACCTCTCCCCCAAGAAAAAACTTTTCTGTGCTGTGCTGTCCAGTATTGTGTATCGAACGTGTGTGTGTAGTTTTTATCCTTGTATGGTTGTTATTGATTGAACTGCAGTAGATTGATGAATACATGCAGCATACTGTAGGAACTGTAAGCTGGCAGCAAGGGAATTTGTATCCTTCTTTCATGCTGTTATCTGCCATTAATTTCACCTTACGAGATGGATCCAGTGCAGAAGACGCCATATCCACTCATCTGTGCTTTCTTCCTGTGCAATTGTTCATTTACATATGGTAAATATACATGCTAGAAGATAAACGGGGTCATCAAACATTTAATTTCGCTGAGCTTTTATTATGAAATTCCGTTTGCTGAACGTATCAGGTACTTATCTCTATTTGCAATGACGCTTATTGTCCTTCTTTGGCCTGCAAATGAAGTGTTCATTTTCCGGAAGTTTGGTGAATTGGCGGGGTATATCAGAAGTCTAATTAACTTTAGCAGCTTTAGAAACGGCATGAAAGAGAAAAACGAAGATGAGAATTGTGAGTATGAGACGATTTGGGATGCAGAAGGAAATATGCACCTTATTAGAAAAGCCTCTCAAGCCCCAAAAACATATTCAGATGAGAGGATCTTGACCGAACGGTAGGTAAACCCTCTTATGCAATCAACTATGAGTACATTTTCTCTTGGAAATGCTTGCGTGTATTGCTTGGTTTCTCTATTTCGAACTTTCTTGTTTATGATGGACGTAAAATTGATCGTCCACTACTTTCCATCACTCCATCCGTACGTTAAACATATATCTAGGTGAACAAATACTCTTATTGTCAATTTTTCTCAACACTCGAATAGACTGAGGATTTGTTAGGTTCTCTAGAGTTGCACGCTGCATGTTTTTTGTCATGGGTTCTATTGTTTGTAAGGCTGGACATGGGTCGGTTCGGTTCTCTTTATAACCGAACCGATCCAAAACTTTCGGGTAACCGAATCGACCAAAAACTTTCGGGTATTTAATAAATGGAATCGTCGAGTCCAAATATAATTATGGAACCGTTCAGGTTCAGTTCCGTTTGGTTAGGTTCTATTTGGTTCCGTACCATAATTAATTTTTTTAACATTTATAGTAACACTACATAAGTACAAATAATGACATATTCATTTGTAAGTTTTACGAATTATTGTAGCCCAATTTTTTTAATGCTTATACTGCACTCAGAGATCTAATCAGTAGCTATTGCCGCCGGTGAAATGAATGAGCTTTAAAATTGATTTGGGAATGGGGATGTAGGTTTTAAAATTATCAAACTAAATGAAATTGGAATGGAAAGGAAAATGATAAGACCTAAATGTTGGGCTAACAAAAAATTAATTTGGCTGGACTTAGCATTGATTGGACTTAGCTCGTTTGCTTAATTAATTTGCTAATTTGCTTAGAAAAATTAAAATAATTTAACTAATAAATTAAAAAAATTATTTAAATTCGGTTCTTCGGCTAGAACCGAGAATCAACCCAAACTCATCGGTTATCGATTCAGATATCCATTCGGATATTTAACTTATGAAGAACTGTTCGTTTCGGTTCGGGAGTTTTGTCAAGCCCTAATTGTTTGATAGAGTTTTAGCAACAAATATATTGTCTGACTGCAATTTAGTGTGGATTGGGGTCTTTTTTACAAAATTACATTATTTAGTATTTGAGTTACATTGGAGACGTATAATTTCTTTTTCTTTCATCCTTTTATGGTGTAACATTTATCATAACTTGTTGACCTCAAAAAATGAGCCAACAGAATTTGGCCCCCTCCCCTCCATGTGAACATCACTTGCCTCTGAGTTACAGGCCCACCCCGTCTCCACTGGATTTGTTCCCGGGGGTACTCTAAAAAAAGGAAATCTTTCACACTGGAACATCCTATTAAGAGGCAAAAGCCACTAGTTAAGAAAAATGTCTGACGACCGTTTGCACTCGACGATCAAGTTAAAAGTCAGATGAAAGAAAAATGAGTGCAAAAGATAGGAGAAATGATTTGGCTAGGGTTCGAAAACATGCCTTAGTTGTGAATGGAATCACGTATGTATAGAAAAATGCAAATGGGCATGGGTCGAGCCCAAGCCTAAAATGCGGTTGCTTAGTTTTATAGGACCAATTCAATTAAATAATAAATGTCGAGTCGGCCAATGTAGAACCCCCTCCATCATGCATATGCCACGTAATTTATAGATGTAACATAACTGATTCCTAAGAAATGAAAAAAATTGTCAACACTATAAAATAGCCTCTAATAGAAGCGGTCGGGGGAATAGAAAAAGGGAGAACAATATTATGTTTCTTCATATTTCTCGAATTTGTCGTTTTGTGAGCCTGTGTGAGAGTGATTGTAACAATTTTATGTAGTGCATGAATCTTGTGATTTTTCTCCAGTTTTATATTTTTTCACGTAAATCCTTTGTTTTGTACCTGTTATTCTTCTTTACTCCTACAAGAAGCCAGTATCAGCGAGCCATGGCAGCCGTAAAGCGTCCGCCCTAGCTCAGATGAATTCTTGGATCCACCACTGTCTACGAGAATGTTTGGCTAAGTTGATACATACCTAAAAGCCCCCAAAAGCTACTTATAATTTTACCCCAAACATTCTTAATGGCGAACGGTGATCTGGAAATAGACTTAGATACGTAACATTACCCTTGTTTTGTTTGGATAAAAGTTAAAAAAAAAATAAAAAAATAGTAGATTTTGATGACGGTTGATGAAAAGTTTGGTTTAAAAGTTGATAAAAGTTGTGATTCCTATGAAATGTGGTTGAAAATAAATTTTGAGGGAAAATAAGTTTTAAGGAATAGGGACCAGACGAGGGCTAAATATTGACTATAGTAAAGATGTACAACTTTTTATCTATAAATTTCGTTAACTGGAAATATAAAAATGGTCATTCTTATCGTTTGCAGGGGCAATGCAGTGATGCGATCAAAAGCTAGGAAACAGATAGCTCAAGAATTGGATCCATTGACTCCTTCAGACGTGAATATACACGTGGGGATCGATAATTTGGTGAAATTACCGACTAGATCAACCAAATTAACTGCAAAAATGGTGGTCTGGAGATTACTGCGGGCTTTCCAAGCAATTACGATCATTGCTGCTGTTAATGTCCCTTTATACGTGTTGCTGCTTTTTAAAGACTGGATCGACAAATGACATTCTACGAAGTTGGTTTCAAACCATTGATCCATAGTATACATTTCTGGTTAAGAAAATGAGTCATCTTCACCGACTAGTTAAAGCAGGGGGCTGCAATGTGCAGTAATTGGGAAATGTTGCTATAGGATTTCTTCACAAGAACGATTTTGAATATATGAGGTCTTAATTGCTTGTAAAATAGAAGATACATTTCTATTAAGGTCTGTGTTGCTCGGGATTTGGTCTCAACCTTTTGTTTTACTAATATGGGAAAACTACAGCTAGGTTCTCAACTTTTCGTCGAATGTGGAACTTGAATCTCAATTTAACCTTTCGAGGCCTGTAGTCCCCAACTTTTGAGAAATTAGGAACATAATTTACCTACTAGATAGTTGTGTTGAGGTGACCGTATCGAGGTAATGAAATTGCTCGAGCTGAGTTGTCCTAGGCGATTTCTTTCTTTTTCCTTGGCGAAACTTTTTTCTCCAATTCAAATTCGATTGTCTATAATAAGACTTGAAAATTCTTCTCTCTCTCTCTTCTTTATTTGATATTATAACTCGTAGAATTACATTTTTAAACTTACGAATTATATAATTTGAGATAATAATAATAATAGAGAGAAGGTAAATTAGCTTGGAAATCTTGAATAAGTTGTTGAACTCAAAAAATACGCTAACAGAATCCCGACCACTTCCTTCCATAAAGCAATCACCTGCACACTGAACATTTTGTTAAAAGATAAAAGCAGTAGGTTGACGACCAATCAAGTCAATAGCCGGACGAAAAATAATATGAGTGCAAGATACGAAAGAGGGGGTTTGCTTAAGGTTTTAGAACATGCATTTTATGTGAAATGAACCTACATATGTCTAGAGAAATGGAAATGGGCCGAGTGGGTTTAGTGAGATGGGCCAAGCTCCAAGCCCAATATGATGCTGCTTCATTAAATAAGTCAATCAAATTCCAAGATGTTATTATTTTATTAAATACGTTAAATCAATTGAATAGTCGATGACATGTCGCATATATGGGACTTTCTCCATCATGCGCATGCCACGTAATTTATAGGTGTAACAAAAGTCCTCAAGTTTGAGTCGTGCATTCATGTGGGAGTCAGACTTTGAAATACAAGCTGTCAAATAAGCGAGGTCTTACAGATTACCTAAAAAATATGAGCAGTTCCAATAGATGCGGGCTTATGATCAGTCTCAGAAATATGCCTCAATATGAAATAGGCGAGGACTTACGTATTGCTCGTACATGATCAAACTACTCAACATGGCGAGGACTTACGTATTGACACGGAGCATTTGCAATGACAATGTAAAATTGGGTATAAATTAATATTTTCAAAATCCTTTTGCATCCTCATTTACATGTCGATTGATTTAAATTCAAATTTTGCTCCAATAAAAAGATCTAAATTCACTTTTTACTTGTGGATGTAGAAAAATATGTAAATTTATATTTTTTTTACATTTTTTTGTCGAAAAATACAATTTAGATTTTCTTTGCATCTCTTAATTGGAGAGATTTTCTATCACTTTGAAGATCTAACTACTCGAGGCAATACGTAAGTTCTCGTCTATTTCATATCGATGCATATTTTTGCCTCCATGTCAATACTACGTGATCAAACTACTCAACTACCAAAAAGAACATAAATGTGGTAGCCAAATTTACTCAAAGAAACGCATATTTGGTTCGCAATAAACTCGGAGAAATATGCTTAGAATAATGCTATATGTATATCATTCCTTATCACTTGGATGACATTCTCTCATATGTGGAGGAAATTTGTGTAGCGATGCGATGTGATGGATGAATTTAAAATCAAGAGTGTAAATATTGACCCATGGAAGAGTGTGAAGGAAGGTGTAACTGAGAGGGGTGCAACCATCACCCTTTTATTTTGGTACATCACATAAATACGAAGTAAATATCATAACATTATTGGAATACAATACGTGCTGATTAAGATACCCTTTACACTGTATATAAGGTTAATTCTTTGCCACCAATTTAGCTCAATTACTTCAGTTCCATCTTCGATCCCCCATTCCAATCCACAAGCTTCCACCATGGCCCGATCTGTTAAAAAAGCTTCAGCTAGCAGCTAAAAAAATGTTCTCTCCTGCAGTTAAAAAAAAAAACCCTAATGGCATTTCACCAGTAAGGTTCAAAAACTGCTGCTGGCAACTTCAGAAGAGATCAATATTTCGACTGCCAAAAAGAAACCCTGTTTAAAGACAAACTGGACCAATCGAGCAACTTCAATAGCTGTTTTCTGGTAGTGAGATCTTGTTTCCAAGAAGGTACGATAGAAAGAAAAAGAAAATAGGGATATAGATATAATTATGGGGTTTGTATATATCGGTGGTTTTTGGGTTTAATCATCATCTTGAATGTAGGAGCAGAGAAGCATGGTGGCACAGCGACGGAGAATGTAAATCCGGGCTCGTTGTTCTTTAACAAGAGAAGCACATTTTCTTGTAAATCCATTTCTTTTTCTCTTTGAAGGAGTGTAGATTCGAGTACTCTTGTATTGTTGCTTCATCTCAGCCATTGCTGAATGATCTTGATGTCTCAGAAATGGTTTACAGTTAGGATTATTCAACTTGAAGAGAAAAAAAGCCCACCGAATTGAGCTAGACCCTTGAGGAAGACAAGACATGGGGTACCATATATATAGACACCCGGCCACATGTATAAAGCTAAATAAAATTAAAAAACAAGTATTCTTTTCTTTAAATTTTTAGGTGATATGATTTTAGATGACAGTAAAGCAAATAAATGCCTTGGAAGTCATCACTCTAAGTTGAAAAATAATAAGCTTAAAAGAGTTTTAAGATGATATCAGTTTAACGATATATTCCACACCGAATCAAGATTAAATAAATGACTAATATATAAAGTATTGAGTTACTCATCAATTGATATTTTGAAAAAGAAGTATCAGAACCTACTAAGTTCGAATAAACGAATATCTCGATGTGCTTTTGATATGGTTAATTTTTTAAAATATAATCTCAAGTTTTAATAACCAGAATGCATTAGCGTCTTGTGTTAAAGTCTCGTCATTAGTCATTTAGCTCTTATTTGGTATACATTAAAATT
>CAIGRL010231489.1:0-23032 GCA_903798325.1 Fraxinus xanthoxyloides
CTTGAAAAACTATTGTGGTGAATGGTAAAAAAAAAGGACAAAGTCAAAAAATGATTGTTTAACAAGGGTATTTTAAAAAGTACCCCATCATCACCTGACATGAGGGAAGAAAAAAGTTTATATGGCAATTCAACCAAAGAGAGCTATCGCCTAAACCTGACCCAAATTCAATTTTCAGACAAAGAAACTGTTTTATGTTTCAAAAGAAAGTGAATCCATCCATTTTAATGCTGATATACTAATTATAGGTTTCACGTTGTCACTGAATGAGCAGACACCAGTTCATGCTGTCGCTTCTACACAGACACCACCACCACCGCCGAGCCGTTCAACAGTTGCATTCCCTTTTCCTTGTACATGAAATTGAAAATGCTAACATAGTACTCACAGTTTGGAACTCTATAATTAAACACTATTCACTTGGTTCATTCCCTAATGATGCTATATTTCTCTTCAAACATCTCATTTACAAATATAAGCCTGTATTTTTTGATAGTTTTACATACTCCTATCTCATCAAAGCCTCTGCCAATTTAAAACGACCTAGAATAGGAAATCAGCTGCACTGTTTGAGCGGCAAAGTGGGGTTTGAGTTTCACCTTTATGTGCAGACTGCTGTTGTTAATATGTATTTAGATTGTGGGAGTTTGGTAGAAGCAAAGAAAGTGTTCGATGAAATGCCTGAAAGGAATTTGGTGACATGGAATGTTTTGATAACCGGGTTTTGTAAGTGGGGTGAGATTGAATTGGCAAGGGCTGTTTTTGACGAGATGCCGGAGAAAAATGTGGTTTCTTGGACTGGTTTGATAGATGGGTACACGAGGATGAATCGATTCAATGAAGCATTGTCATTGTTTCGAAGAATGGTAGTGCACGAGGGCATCAAGCCTACTGAAGTTTCTCTTCTTGCCATTTGTCCGGCCATTTGGAATCTTAGGTGCCTCGAGTTTGGCCAAATGGTTCATGCTTATGGAGAGAAAAGCGGGTTGAATGCGTTTGATATTCGTGTCATGAATTGCCTCATAGACACATATGCCAAATGTGGCAGTATAGAGTGTGCACAGAGAGTTTTCGAAGACATATTAGATGAAAGGAGAAATTTGGTTTCTTGGACATCCATAATTTCTGGATTCGCAATGCATGGAATGGCTAAAGAAGCGTCAGACTGTTATAAAAGAATGGAGAATGAGAGTGTTAAGCCTAATCGGATCACGCTTTTGAGTGTTCTAAATGCTTGTAGTCATGGTGGATTAGTGGACGATGGGCTCGAATTTTTCAGAAAGTTTGTTGATAAAAGTGGTATTGCACCAGACATTAAGCACTATGGAAGTTTGATAGACATGTTGGGAAGGGCAGGGAGATTAGACGAAGCAGAGAAGATAGCTTTAGAGATTCCTACTGAGATTGGTAATGTTGTAGTTTGGAGGACACTTTTAGGTGCTTGTAGCTTCCATGGTAATGTTGAGATGGGCCAGAGAATAACACACAAAATTATGGATATGGAGAAGGAATACAGCGGCGATTATGTGCTTTTGTCCAACATATTTGCTGGTGCTGGTAGGTATGAGGATTCTGAGAGAATGAGGAGTTTAATGGATAAGCGAAATGCTTCAAAAGTTCCTGGCCTTAGTCAGCTCTAACTATTAGCTGTTCTTTCTTACACATTGCCCTCAAGAGATATCTCAACGACTACATCTGTCCAGAATTAATCGTCTTCCGTCAAAAGGTGGACCATGACAAGCAATACTGAAGGCTAATTACAAGTCAAAATGTTCTTTAAAATGAAATTATACTCTGATAATAAGGCACGTCACCACCATACATGTTCTTACGACCTTGTTGAGACTTGTGTTTTTGACTAACAATGTAGACAAATTTAGTAAAGAAGATAAAAGTGGACAATGTGTAAAGAAGATAAAAGTGGACAATGAGGGGCAACTGCACCAACTATGCTAGGGTGTTTGACTGTAGAAAATTTCGAAAACAAGCAGGTTGGTGGCGTTCTATTAAACTTAATCTTGATTCTGACGATGTTCAGGAAGTGTTTCAAATACAACTGCTACTCATTAAATGTTTTTGTTGATGGAATGGGCAGATATAAGCTATCAGAGCAAAAGTCGAGGAACTGCAGATAGACGAGGGAAGTCTGGCTGATCTTGGAGGAGATATTGGACAGCAAGCATCCTTAAGGTTTTACTTCCCTGCAATTTTTTTTTGATTGGTCACCTTCTTCTTAATTAGCTTTGTTAATTATAAATCTACTTATCAATTTTTATCAGGCATGCGGTCCAGCTGTTATCCCTGGTGGCAGCATAGTTGCTAAAATGAATGGTCACGGTAATATTTGCAAGGTGCTTAGATATAAGTTGGTTGAGAATTCTTCTGCTAGGCACCTTCAAGAGAAATGAAATGGTATTTCTCTCAATTAAGTGATATATTTATTTACTGGTTTCCCTGGATTGATCAAGTACTTTTGATCCTTGGATGTCGCAATTTGTAAGAAAGTTATTTTTTTGTTGGGAAATAACATGAACAAATGTCTTATTGGTCATTGAGCTGCTGCAGATAACTAGCTGCAAATCTCATTATCTTGTTTGGGATTTAGGATTTGGTTGTGGGGTCGGCAGCATGTTTGGCTAAGCTTAAAAATTTGACTAACAAGTAAATAAGTTTAAAAGACCAAAGATGTCATAAAAAATCGCATTAGTTCTTTTTACTGAAATGCTGAATGAAATAATATGGATATAGTTCTGGAGAGTAACCAAGCTAACCACACGGGGGAAAAAAATGTTTCAATTTTGGACAATAAAACAGTATTGGATGTTTGTATGTTAAACTGACTCAATATGATTAATGAAAATATACTCCATTTAGTTCAATGTAGATGTACACTACCAACTGAGATTTATGAGTTAATTAATAAAGTAGAAATTGATTCCAGGTGGAAATTTTTTATTTTCTGATTCCTGTTAAAAGTAGTTGTGTGAATTAAAGAAAATTTTGTTCAGAGTAGTTGTGCCCCAACAGTAAATATTTCCTTTGATGTACTCTACCCACTGTACATTTTTTCCTATTAGATATTGGTGTAGTTGCCCTCTAAGAAGCATGGATCTTGTAAATTTATTGCGTAACCGTATTCGATACGTTTCCAAGGTTCAATACACTTGGATACTCTCTAATAAGTACCGAATACATGTTTTTTAATTATTTTATAATTAAATTTTTGATACGTATCGAATACTGTAGTTTTAAATTTATTGACAACTAGAGTTTTATAATTGAAAATAGACAATAGCATTAAATTTTAAATACATATATAACCGTGTTAATAGTTGACAACAATCGTTTTATTAAAGAAAATAGATAATAATATTAAAAATTTTATTACATGTAAAATTTTGGTAACAATTGACAACTATTGTTTTATTATTGGAAATAGATTCCTCTATTAAAAGTATTAATACATGTATCCGTGTATCTAATTTTTGTTTAAAATTTAAATTGGCGTACCCATATCGTATTGTATTGGAGTTACACATCCGAATCCATGCTTCTTACCATGTAGATATCCTTCTTCATCATCCAAGGGCTTGTTTTCATCCCTCTGAGGGAGGTGCAGTACCTGACAAATAGAAAGAATTAATTGAAGTATGTATTTTGTCTTGTACTGATTAATGTTAAGTATAGAAGTTGAATGGAACAGGGAAGGCCGAGGTCTCTGCACTGGTGTGGTTTATAAATAAAGGTAAGAGTGTGTGGAATATCAATGTCACTTCAATACACACGGATTAGTAATGATACTCAAATATGAAATCACATTTCTAAAGTTGTAGCTGTGTGTTTGAGTTATTGACGGACCAACGAAAGATCTCTGTGTGGGATGATATTGTTGAATCTTCTTCGTTCTTCAGTTTTCTTCACAATTGCAATCCATATTTTTGTTGAGAAGTTCTTAACATTTAGATTCCTACTGCTTATGTATTGTAAGGATTGAGGGTTTTGATTCTTGAGGATCTCGAAGTCCATGTATGTAATTTATTTGTACTGCTGTTTCTTGTTCCTCCTTGTACTTTGCAACTAAATTGGTATTGTGCAGAGAACTTTGGTCGGAGCTCCGGTGACACCTTCACTGTACCAGCTAATACCCATGTTCTTGTCCATTTTTTCTTGCTTCAACTTTTACTTCTGCGTTGGGTTGATTGGCACCTCGTTCTTTAGGAATTGCAGCACCTACTATATATGCAATTTTTGATACATGCATATTTTTATCTTTGGCTTGTCATTTTAGGTGACATTTCCTAATAAAATTGGATCGCGTTTGGCCAACCAAGGTTGCATATTTAGTAAGAGTTTAAAAATTTGAGACAGACAGTTAAATTTATTGTAAAATAAAAATATATTAAAATAATATTTTACAAATGTACAATTCAAAGGATTTTACATTAAATGTACTTCACAGTCTATATATGGTGTGTCTTACTCTACACAAGTCTCGTGTTTAAAATACTTGGACCATTACGAATCCAAATGTTCTTGAGTCCATTGTTGAGATATTTTCTCAATTTCAAGTTAGGTTTGACAACAAAAAGAAACATAGTAGATCTTATGGTATCTTACGTGCTACATAGTACTACATATGATGAACAAGGGAATTAGGATATGTATTGTCACGTTGGTCTTATTGTCGAAGAAACCATGACTGTACTTGGGATGAATGCCTAAATGTGGTTCTCTAGAACAATTATGTCACATTTTGGTAAATAAATTGAACACTTGACATTACATTATGAAAGAGAGAGAAATTATGTCATCTAATACTGCATATTGAACATGTACTTAATATATTTTATGCTACAGCACTATATCTTCGTCTCTTATACTTTTTTTCCAGCCAGACTAATAAAATATAATCTCAAGTTCCAGATCAAAATGGGTCTATGATAGAAGAATAAATTCTAGTACTCGAAGTGAATCTTAAGTTCCAGATCAAAATGGGTCAAGAATTGATTTTCATTAACAATTATGTAGGACCAATTTGTATTTTTATAATATTTTTGGCAAAACGAAGTATGACACAAAAGAAAGGTGATATCTCATTATATACATGCTTTTGCTTTTAACAAAGATGATTACCCTTGTTTGAATTTTCAGTTTGATGCATAATTTCGCCGACAAGAGTGGTAGGTTTTGTTTATTTGATGTCAAGGGTATTATGGTCTTTAGGCACACTTATTGAGGGGTACATTTGATACTTGGAGAAAAGTGTAAATAGGAGTATAAACTAATACAACAGTTACTTTTTGGCACTATAAACTTAAAAATTCCAGTTCTCAAAAGTAGCAAATTCTACTAGAAACCAAATTTTTAACAAAAACAAACAGGTGATAAATTCATTGGGGGTGTTGTGTACAGTTGCTAACATAACTCTTACCATGGAGAATGTCGATGAGTACTGCGCTTTACACACCGAGATAAACTAGCATCTATATCTATGTGATTTATGTTACATCACTTCTGCAAGCGAGTTACTAAATATTATTAGCCTTACATTGTTTCTAGGAGAGATTGCGACTGCACAACATTAAAATCGAAGTGAATCCTTAAAACATAATGTATTTAGCTTAGCCTTCTTCATCTTCCATTAGACGTTTGGAGAATAGTTCCATTTCTTCTAATAGTTGTTTCTTCCAGCTTGGAGATCTCCGAAGGTCAACATAGGGAAATGACTGGGACATGAGGCTTAAGAGGAATGCACGAGCTTTCCCTAAATCGTCTAGGTTTCCACATGTCTTCTCCTTTTGCCCCTCTGAGCCGGTATCTTGAATTTCATTTGTGTACAAGTGTCTCCGGCATGCCTAACACGTGAATAATAATGTTAGCTTTTCAGAGGAAACTTCTAGAAGAGCTGAACACCCTCTTATAGTTAAAGAAATAAGCTATCTGTGAAAGAAACGCGTCTCCCTTGAATATTCAAATTAGTAAAATAAATGACATTTGCCGTCTATATTTTGTTAAGTTAGTAACTAGAATGCATGATGTTATGCATAGATTAGGGATTGGACAAACTCTAGGCATTTAAAATTGGAAAGTAAATCTACTCTACTTTGTGGCATTGAATGTTTCGATTGACATCTAAGACAATACCAGATTGGAGCATTAAAATGGAAGTTAACCAACTGTTTCGCAGCATGTTTATAACATATACAACCTTCTACGCTTCTCTTGTTCTTTATTACTTGTCTTCACAATGATTCAGATAAGCGGTTGACAAGTCAAGCCAGTTAAAGAAAAAGCAAGATAAATCATTAAGGTTGATTTACCTGGAAAACCCGATTTAGATCAGCAATATGCTCAGGTTTCAGATACCCAGAATTCAGAAGCTCCCGAAACAAAAGCACCAATTCAGTGCTCACGTTGTTTGGTGATATGTTCTGAATAACACTGACTATAGAAGAATCATCAAATACCGTAGTCATCCAGGGAGGAATTTGGTCTAGTTTTAGCAACGAAATTGCAATATTAACTGCAGGCTTATGTTGAATCATGAAAGAGTTTGATGTCATGGACGGAGTTGCCAGAGACATCACTAGCTCCTCTATTATCAGTCTGCACCAATTGTTCTTTACAGAAGCTATAGATTCAACTTCTACCTCTTTCCAAGTCATGAGAGTCGATAAACACTGGGAACAGTTTGCGGAGACTCTGATGTCACTATAAAATATCAAACCTTCTAGTACTGCTCTCATGGACGACAGGTAGCCTGTTCTGAATTTTAAATGAACTTGATTTCTACTTCTATGGTCTGATATTCCAGTAAATATTTGCAGAAGACAAAATGAAGCAATTAGTTTTACTGGAGGTGATCCAAAATGCATCAACTTGCACAGGTCATGTCCTCGGATGCTGACATAGGATATTGCCTGAATCTCACAGCCCTCATCAATTAAATTCTGAAAGTCTACCATACCTGGTAGAATAGCTTGTGCACTGATGCATTAGTGATGTCAGTTTAAACTAGTATGGTAAAATAGTAATAGTGTAGGTAGAATTTGGCAGTGTTACCTTCTGAGAGAGAAGAAGAGCAGTGACAACACGCTTATTAGAATTTCTCCTGTTTTTGTTCCCTCATCATGGTCAAGCAGAGCAGGTCCCTTTGAACAGGCGTCTGAGACACTGTTATTAATTATTGAGACCAAAGGAGCACTCAAGAGTATAATCTTAGAAGCTTGTGTCATTGCCTGATTCGTAGAGTGGTACAAAACTAGAGAAAGAATGAGAAGTATTATAAGACCTTCTTCAGTCCATCCGTCAGCAGCTACCATTGAGATCATGTAATCCATCGACTACAATTTAAGATGAAATGTTATTTGGCTTTCAAGAAGTAGAAAAAATTGTCAATAAATGGAGTGAGTTTTTTATACCTTTATTGTAATCCCAACCCAAGCTTCATCATTAGAAATTGATTCAGAGTGTACCGACCTTAGAATGCTAAAAACAAGTAGAGTGGTGGAACTGAATACTTCCGGAAAATGAAAATTTGACCCATAATTGATATTTTGTAGAACACCTCCTATCCCATACATGCATAATTGATCTGAAGCAACTGGTGCAATTTCAATGATTTTGGTAATTGCATTTACTACTGAAATGATATCGTGCTCTTGGTTGGCATCTTCCACGAGTTCTCCTAATAAACATACCAAAATCATTGCTCCAAAGTTGTCTCCGAATGATATCAACTCAGCAATTACTTGCAAATCAACGTTTTGACTAGTTTTTCCGTAAGGAACTATATAATTACCAATTGAGTTGTTGATGCAAAGCTTCAACATCTGTTTGGACAATGACTTGCAGAGTTTTTCTTGTTGGAACAACCATTTTAGTGATGTCAAATGGATTCTTGTAGAAAGAGAATCCCAATCATTTTCAGTCAATAGCTGGAAGAGGATTCTTTCTGCTTCTGGGCTATAAGGTATTTGGTAGCTCATCTTTGCAAAACCCCTATAAAGCCCATAAAGATTTACTAGTAATTCTAATGTCACTGAAGCAGTAGATCCAGAGAAGAATTCACTGCTATTGAGTAGAATATATTGCTCCAGAGAAGCTAATACCAACCTATCATCTGCAATCCTAGCAAAAAGAATAGAACAATTCAAATGAGCATGTTTGAGTGTGCTTAAAAGTTACTTCTCTAGAACTAAGTTAATACTTACTATCAAGATAAGTAAATTTTTCCGTAAAATAATTAAGAAAATCATGATAGGCAAAATGTGTAACTCAAAGCACAGCTGAACATGTCAACTTTGAAAGAGGAGTCATATGAGGAAATGAAGAACTTAGTTACCTGTCATTAAACAGAGAGCTAGTATATAGTATCAGCAGAACTGCAGATTGACAACAAACCAATTCAACATTATGGGAAGTCTTCTGACCCAGAAGGAATAGCAAATCTGTAGGGTCTGATGGCAAATGAGGAGCAGCATCTCTAATGGGCTGCCCATAATCAGTCCCTAGAAGCAAATCCACAATGGAACTGAACATCAGGTACACCCTCCATTTCATCTTTTCCGTAGAAAATAAGCCTAAGCATCCAAATGAAACGCTGAACCAGGATGATGAAGCTAGAACATCAGTAAAATTCCTGGCTTCAGTATCCGAATCTTGAAGCAGTATTGAATGAAATGTTTCAATTACTCCCAGGACAATATCCTCCTCTTCTATCTCGTTGATGGTTGTCATGAACCAAGGTAATAATTGCAATTTACATATCTCCAGAATAAAATATTTTAGTCCTTTGTTAGTAGAGATGGTAAGATTATCTTCATCAGCATATGCATATGCCTCCTTCAGTAGATAAAGAGAGTGCAAAATATGTTCAGGATGCATAGTTAGGCAATTCGAAATAGCATATTTTAATACATCCCTTATTGATGCTGACAAACTGGAATTCCCAAGAGAAAATGAACATTTCATAAGAACAACGAATGTTGAGCATGACAAAGTGAATGTCTCTTGAAGCATGCCTATCTCGCCATCATCATGTTTCTTAAACATCCCAGCTAAGATAGTACTTATTTCGTCAAACTGAGAGGTGGATATTATTCCAGGACAGTTTGAAACACAGTTCGAAATAAGCTTCAATGATTGACATTGAACAGGATGAAAAGGAATTTCAGCTACATAACGAAGAACCGAAACCAAGGTTGTGAAACCAATGGCAAGTCTTTGCCTGAAGGCTTGTTCAGCAGTTGATAAAATGTCGAGAATCAGTATGGAAGAGTTGATTACTGAATCTTTGCATCCTGGAAAATGTCAGGAAGGAAGAATAAGAGAAAAAGGGTAAAAGGTTTAAACTATATTAACATGAAGTTTGGTGTGTGGAATACTTTGCAAACAACGAGCACACACACAGTTAAGTTAATAAGCCCTGGATAGATTTGGAAATTGGCTAATCAAAGCCATGGATAGCATAATCATTTCATGAAACAGAGCAGTTTAACTGCACCCATACTTGAAGATGAGACCTGCATGGACTATTTCTTAGAAATACTGAACTTTGTGTCTGAAGCTTTGCTAATTGAGGCTTTTGCTAATGTATGAAGCCATGATAATGTAGTCACAAATTACTATATTCATATTGAATTTCTGAATACAGAATCCTCGAAACGCCAATATCAGCTGTTGTTTCTTGATTGTGTATAGGTATATAACACTTAGGAAAGTATAATCAAACACCCCGTGTTTCCTTGCAGTTTACCTGAAAGTCTCAGTATTTCAAATATATAATCTGCAAGATTCTCCTCCACCAATACTTGTACTTTTCCCGATCCACCGTCGCATGAAAGATACACGAGGATTAAATCCAAAGTGGCAATTTGAACTTGGCTGTCTGAAGAAAGCAGAGGGCCTTTGACAGCCTCAGCAAACAAGACTTCCAGAGGTGACCCATCCATCGTTGACTTCATTGTCTGCATGAAGTTGTCAGCTTCCAAGGAATCCCTGCAACCTAAATAATTTGCACATGCACTCTGGAAGAAACCTCTCCTGGCCAACACTGTCAAAAATGCTACACAGGAAGAAGAAATGAAGAGGAAGTCATGTAATTACCACAAAAAATAGAAGCATGTGCAAGCTAATGCAGTGTCATCATCTGCTGCAAGTAGCATAAATAGTTTTGGGAGTCTCTTCAGACAAAAAAAGTGTAGAGAATCAATCTTCCAACATAATTGTCACAGTTGTAAAAGAAAAATTGATCATATACAATTGTGTTACCAAATAAATAATATTCGTTGAGAAGCAGTCTATAAGAGAAATACCGCCAACAACCAGGCAAAGTTTAACCTCAAATGCTTCTTGTGTTCACAGGCAGAATAACAAATGTTGCACGTTGAATGAGAAAAAAGTCGAAGAGAAGTGTCCCAAAGAATCCCACCTACACAGTTTAAGCGAACATCATCACTTTGAGTTTTCACAAGGGCTTCCAAAGAGAGGTGCAGAAGCTTGGGACAACGGGGAAATAACACATCTACACAGTGACCATCCGTATATGTGTACTGGAGAAGGGATATCTTGTACAAAACGAACATGATCTCCCCTTGGATCTCTTCGCTATATATCAAGGAAAACAGAGGTGTTTCAGGAAAAAGTTCATTCAAGACAAAGGAAAGTACAGTCAGCTACTACAGTAGTTCCATTATCACCTAGCCAGCTGAAGACCTGTGACAAGGTTTAAAACGAGAGAATCTTTGTCTTTGATGCAGGCATAGGGACTATTTTCCTGATTATCCAAAAGAACGCCTAAGCAGTGAAGCTGCATTCAACAGAAAATGAGTTTGCAAGTGACATGATAAAGAAGACTAGGCTTAAGGATAGCATATTCTTGGCTTTTTCAGATGTACACGAAAGATAAAACCGAGCAATTTTGGAAGAATCTGATATGAATACGACGTTGTCTACAAATACTATTTACACACACCCAATTATGGGAAATACAAGCACGTTCAAGAAAAAAGTGAATTTATAAACCTACGATATCAGGTTTAGTTTCGAGCTAAACGAGTATTTAATAAAAGCAATCAGAAGTAGGAAGAAGCATGTAATTTTTTATCTTAAATGGGGCATCTAATGCAACTAGCTAACATTTTTGTAGCATGAGTAAATGGCATCGGTGTTGGTATTATAGTAGGTGAAAGTATTATATAATAAACTCAATTTTTCCAAACAGCCATCAAAACTCATAACTTTCCATCAACTTTTCTCACCACTCACAGCCAACGAAACATGAAATCTTGTGAATCAGAAATAGTAAAATTAGAATGTTGGTGTTATTTTTACTGCCAGCGAAAAGAAAATTCAATCTTGGTGTACAATAGAACTATTATAGTACACTAAGGTGCACTGACATTAGTGTTGTACATTTGACTTTGGAATCTGCACCTTGCTTTGAATGCAAAAGCTCATATTTTATCATTGATCACTGGAACTAAACCTTCCACAAGCAAAGGCCAACCCACATTGGACAAAACTGAGCAAAGTACAATCTTCAAAGCTTCATATATAATTTGTTGAATGATGTCCTTTCAACATAAGTACTTCAATATTTTGTCTAACAAAAACAATGCCCCTGTGATGTCATTGATATTTAGTAAAAAATTAATAAATAAACACCAAACCTTTCAAAAAAATACAATTTGCAAAGCTTTACAAACATTACACTAATTCCGTATGTTTAGCTTTGCTAATCATAATTATCTCTGTTGATTAAGATTTTGTACATTCCGATACTACTATTTTACAATTTTACTAATCATGCAAGGTGCTTCATTTTACGATGCAAGTTTTCTTATCAATAAGGTTTGTTAATTAGTTCCCTGCTGTGTATCAAAAATTTCCAAAATTAAACATAAACATCTTACATGGAAAGTAAACCAAGGTGTAATGTGGACAATGCAAGAGAATTGAACATTTAGCTTCAATACTAGTACCTTCCCAATGAGGCAAAAATCCTAATTATCTCATCAGAAAAGTTCTGAGAAATAAATCAAGGTACCATTCTTATGCACCTAATTTATATCTGTACCATGCTGAGATTATAAAAAATATTTATTAGATACAAATTATAAATGAATCGCTGCATAATTCATCAAAATTGCTGGACAGAGTAATATTACTTGAGAATCAATATTATGTACCATATACAACTGTCTGCGGCTCCAGGCCAGCGATCCGCTGGAGAGCCGATCAGAAACCGTAGCCACGAACTCCTTATATACATCGTTGTTATACTCACTGTGATTATTTGAAGCCTCGCAGATATTGACAATTAAGTCGATAGTCTGTTTTGCTATGGGCTCATCATCCAAAGTGGATAAAACCGAGACGAGAGGGGAGATGAGGAAGTGAGAGTGGAAGGTAAGAAAATTACGTAGAAAGAGAGGCTGAGAGAGGGCTTGGAAGAGCTGTGAGAGAGCATAGGAGACGTGTACAGTAGGGGAATTTGGGTTGGAGAGTAAATTGGAGAGGCAGAGGAGGCAAATCGAGCCGCCTTCAGCGGTTGGGATGATGAGGTTGGAGAGGTGACCCTGGGAGCACGGCGGCGGAAGTGGCAGTGGAAGCGGAGCTGAGGTGGCGGAGTACATAACTGAGAAGAGAGATGGGGGAGGGGGGGTGCTTTGAAAATTGAGTATAAATGAAAGGCGGGAAAGGAAGTTTATGTGGGATGGAAAAGCCAAATGGCCAGGGCCCATGTGGCCCTGGCCAAGTAGCAGAATCCATATGGGATTGAGAGCAAGGGTAATGCTGTAATTAGAGGGCTTTTGAGGTCAAAGATCCATAAAATGGGTAAGGAAAAATCTATATGTACATCAGCAGATACAGAAAGTTTCACCTATGATGACGTGACGATAATTTGAATTCAAAAAACCGTCAAGTTGGAGAAAGAATTGGTCCACTAATAAAAGAAAAGGTAGGCCATTCTCTATCTCACTGTCGTTCTCTCTCTCACTGCCATTCTCTCTCTCTCACACTCACTACTCTTCTCTTCAGACCAGATCGTCGGTAAATCTCCGAAAGAGGTGGCAGTTCAAGCACCTTCTAGGTCGACGAGGAAGACGACAACGACGCTCCTTCATATCCGAAAGGGTGGCAGTTCAAGCACCTTCTCGATCGACGAGGAAGACGACGGCGACGCAAGTAATATCCTTCAGAATCTGGTACCCCTTTTTATTTTGTATTTTAATACTTGTTTTATTTCGCATATGATGAGTAAACAAATCTGGTGGATAGACTTGGCATTTGAAGAAGGGATTAACGCGGGATTTAAGGTTAGATTGAAGGTGTAAATTTTAGAAATCGGACTCGTAAATTCTTCAGGCTAAAATTTGAACTCCGTTTGAGAAAGCACAGTATGTTGAACTCCGTTTGGATACTGATCGTACCTTAGGCGATTACTTGGAAATTTTTGAAAGGACCATGCTACACTAGATTTTCCCCTTTTGAAAACCAGTTTTTTGGACAATCTTTGCCAAGTCTATCCACCAGATTATATTTTGTTTGCCAAGTCTATCCATTGAGTTATTGACAGACACAGAAATGAATAATTTTCAACTAGGTAGAATGTATGTAGATCAATTCTCTCATGTAATAGAAAAACTGTGTGGAATCATTATCAATTGTAGATGCTTTAACTGCTTGAATTTGATACTTATCGTTTTCGTTATTCACGTTGTCGATTTATGAACAAGTGGTAATTTTTTGTATTGAATTAGGATTGTTCCATGGCCGGGAAGAACATGGGAGTTTGTCATTCCTGTAGGGAGGCAGGACACATGTTGCCAGAATACGCCAAAAAGATGAGATGCCCAAAATGTGGCGAGGGCTTTGTTAGGTGGTTGGAGGTGGAAAAGGATTCAGATAATAAAGGGAAGCTGTTCCATTCTTGTACCCGAGGATGTAGGTTTTTCAAGTTTTCTAACATTTCACCCCACAAAGAGTATTCGTTGCAAGGTGAATCAAGTGACACTATCAAAGGAAGTGAANGTTGTCGATTTATGAACAAGTGGTATAATTTTTTGTATTGAATTAGGATTGTTCCATGGCCGGGAAGAACATGGGAGTTTGTCATTCCTGTAGGGAGGCAGGACACATGTTGCCAGAATACGCCAAAAAGATGAGATGCCCAAAATGTGGCGAGGGCTTTGTTAGGTGGTTGGAGGTGGAAAAGGATTCAGATAATAAAGGGAAGCTGTTCCATTCTTGTACCCGAGGATGTAGGTTTTTCAAGTTTTCTAACATTTCACCCCACAAAGAGTATTCGTTGCAAGGTGAATCAAGTGACACTATCAAAGGAAGTGAATCCGTCGACGATTTGTCCCGTATGTTGAAAATGTGTGCAAAAATAACCGAGGAGAAGGACTTGGAGATTTCACTCAACATAACTATGCGCAAGGGGAAAAGAGTCTCGGAAGATTTAATATGAAGAATGTCTATTTGGATGAATTCGAGTTATTGTAATTATTTGGTTTTATGAGACTGTTTTTATCAATGTTTTGGTGTATATTTCAAGCAATGATATCACTTTGTTATGAGACTAAAGGAGAGTTGGGTTTGATTCCTGTTTTTCAAGCAATGATATCACTTTGTTATGTTTTGGTGTATATTTGATTGGTTAAGAATGGGACTAAAGGAAAGTTGGGTTTGATTCCTGTTTTTCCAACACATACTTTCCAGAATCATTACTCAATTGCACAAACAGGAATGGCTATTAAAGTGCCTTATGAAGAGAACATCATTATTGTCACAGTTATAATAAATAAGACAATGCTTTAAAAACCAAAATAAGACCACCAAGTCAAGCATGTCATTTAACTGTTTACACAAATGCATAAATCAAACCATGCTTTCAACCCCAAAATAAAACCAGCCTATCAAGCGATAACCATCTAAATATTTACAAATCATACCATGCTTTAAACCCCAAAATGAAATCAGCCTATCAAGCATGTCATTTAAATATTTACATATCAGACCACGCTTTCAACCCCAAAATAAAACCAGCCTATCAAGCATGACATTTAACGACATCTTGATTTTTTAGAACCAGCTTCTAGATGACCCTTTCGGCGAAGTTTTTTAGGAGCTCCCTTACTTTTCGTGCATTTCGGGTCCAAGATGGTTCCGCTCGCACACTTGCCTGCTTCATCAAAGCATTGGTATCCAACGTTCGTAGACTTCAACATCGATGATTATATTGTTTGAAATTCAATCCACTCCAAAATTCCCTGCGACCGTGATTCGTCGTGTGCTACCAAGTCAGCTGACTTCGTAAAAGCATTGCACATTTGCTCATATCTAACTTGGTCAGGAGTACTAAGCCAACCATCATAATTGATCGGAACTCTCATGTATAGTCTATTCACATCCCTCCTCCATCTCTTCAAAATGTACTTCTCGGGAAGTAATTTCACTTGGTTTCGAATCAAAACTGCAATTGCATGCTTGCAAATAATTCCTCTGAACTCAAATAAGTGACAAGTGCATTCAAACTCACATTCATCTCTATGAAAGCACACTTTAAACATTTTTGTCTGCATACATTCATTGACAATAACATCTTCACGTACGTCGTACTTAGTATGCAAGTACGAATCATGAACAAATAAGACTTCACAATATACCTTACCGGTAAATTGTTCTTGAAACTCCTTGAACTTCGCTATTGTATAAATAGATTGGAATTGTTTCTCCATTTCGTACTTGATCGCACATGGTACCATGGATGAAAATGATTTGAAGTCGGCTTGAAACTCTTTCTCAACTTTGCTTCTCAATGCACGCTCATACTGCTCTACAAATTGCTTTAGTGACGTTTTCGAATGAACATAACCATCAAAAAATGCATTAATACCCTCACTTCGTTGTGTAGTTGACATACCCGCCCAAAATGAAGTTTTCAAAAAACATGGCACCCATCGACTTCTTTCATTGTAAAGACCTGCCAACCAAGCATGTTCTAGCAATTCGTAATCTTCAAGCATCTTACTCCAACCCTGTTCAAATTCCTTACAACTTTGCACATCGTATACCAATCCATGCACAGTAGCAATAATAGAAGTTTTATGTCTATGCTCGCCAAATTTTTCTGGTAACTTTTTCAGAATATGCCATAGACACCATCTATGCTTTGTGTTTGGAAACACAATTTCAATTGCATTTTGCATAGCACGATCTTGATCTGTAATTATTCCACTAGGAGCTTGATCATGCATGCATTCAAGCCAAGTCTTGAAAAGCCATATGAAAGTCCTTGTATCTTCATTTGAGACCAAACCACATCCGAGTAGAGTTGATTGTCCATGATGGTTCACCCCGACAAAAGGAGCGAAAGGCATTTCGTACAACCAGGACAGGTTGCTTGCATTTTCGAAAAATATGCTTGTATTGCAACAGCGTCTCCTTCACCAAGTCTTAATCGTCGGACCTTATCAATGAAGTTTCTACAATCTTTCTCAACGCATGTAATCTTTTCATAACCACCAGCTTCAACTACAGCTGAGTTAAAACTCTTATGTAATGGTATACCAGCTATATCATTTATTTCAAGTTGTCTTCTCACGCGTGCACTTATTTCTCGATTGCATCGACATAGCCTTGATTTGGATGAGCTTGTTCTGTGATTATGCTCTAGATGGACAGTATTAATACGCCACGTGCCACTAAGTTCTGAACATGCTGTCAATCTCGCTTCACAACCTGTTTGCATTGTTGCTTGAGGCTTCATAACTACATTTGTACCACAGATTCGACGACCCTCCCGACTACATGTAAATGTTACATAACGTACAACCCCGTCATCACCCTTCTTTGAATTTCTTTTCCTCACCGGAAAACCGATTTGGTACGCATAGTTTTTGTAAAATTCGAACACCTCATTCTCATCTTGAAACTTCATTCCAACACTGGGCACAATAATATTAGTTCCTTCACGTAAGCTCATATCATTTGAAATGTCGTCTTCGGATGAAGGAATTTCCAAAAAGCCTGCATTTACGACAAAACAAACAATAATCAGTTCAAATACATTACACAATTAACTATTCATCAATTAACTCAATCCCACGTCTAAACTGAAGAAAACCATAAACTATTGATTAACTATTGTGTAAACCATTTTCTTATTGCCTCAACTCGAAACCCACATGCTCATTCACCTCTTTCATCTTCTTGATTTCAAACTTCATCACCTACAATTTTCTATCTTTTCGGGTAAAATGTCTGCCATTTGTAAAAATTTTCTCAATCAAGCAATAGTCCAAGTACCAATTTTGTCTACACAGTAATTTGAGAAAAATAATAAGGACCGTGCTTTTCAAAGTCAAAATTCCACAAATTCTACCTCAAGTTGGAGAAAAATACAGTTTCATCTTCATCCCCAAAGTAAGGAAAAACACCATAAGGCCAAAGGAGTTATAACTTGACAGGGAACAACACATGTAAACATAGAAAAGGAACTCACTTCACCAAAATATGAAGATTAAGAAGAAGAAAAATTACCCATCCTCTTGCCGTCGTCGGAGTTTCCTCCGTCCGTTTCATCTTCATCCCCAAAATAACTGGGTTTCGGGTCCGCCGCAAATGATGTGGATAACAACATGGGGTTCACCATCGTGTTGACGTCGGCGTCGATGTTACTGCCATCGTCGAATGGGTTTTCCCCTCCTTCCATTTCTTCTCGGTGCCTATGGGGTTTGGGAAATGACGGGGGAAAATGGGTATGGGTTTTTTAACTATCAGAATTTTTTTTTTTTTTCATTTCAATGAGATTTTGACTTTTCAAAAAAAGGCCACATCATTACACTGTAAAAAATTCTATGAGTCATGGCTGTAAGTGTAGCACGGTCCAATGGGTAATTATTAACCCTACAAATTTTTTTAAGAGTAATTATATTATCATCATAAAATTTATTAAGTGCATCGCAATTTTTAATTTTTTTTCTTATGGATTTTGTATATTTGTACGCATGGTGTACATCTCCCCTCACAAGAGAAGGGTTCACGAATTTTTTATTTGATGTGCGGCCCCTCTTTTGTGGGCGTACAAATAGCAAAATCATTTCTTATTTACTTAAATAGCTTTATATAAAATTACATAATTAGGATTAATATACTTTTAATTATTCACACCACATTATGATCACGCCACAAAAATAAACCTAATTTCTCCTTCTTCTTTTCTACAATTGTACAACAATGGACCATAATGGAAAATGTGATATACATCAACTCTAAAAATTACTACATTCCATAAGGCAAAGCTGCTATTGACATTGTTTCGAGAGTCTCTGGAATCAAACAATAAACTCACCTTTCGAGGGTTTTGATTATAACTTGGAATTCATGCCAGGAGACGCCAATGAAAAGAGAGAGATTTGAATAAATGAAAAAAAAAATATGAAGTTTAGTTAGTGGTGGCAATCGAACCGAGCCGATGAGTGAGAGACCTGAATAAAGGAAAAAAAAATATGAAGTTTAGTTAGTGGTGACAATCGAGTCGGCTTGGCATGTCAAAATGAGCCACGAGCCGCTCGGGCCCGTCATTTTGATGAGACCGAGCACTAGCTCGGCTCGTTTTTTGACAAGCGACTCCTGGGGCTGAGCCCACGAGCCAGCTCGTCCAAAATTAATTTTTTTATTATTAAAAAAATGCGTATCTTATATATATATATTAAAAAAAAAAGCGATCCAAAATGGCACGAGTCACGAGCTTGTGTGGGTAAGGGTCAGCCGGCCCATTGCCACCTCTAAGTTTAGTTATGGCGTATATTTATGAAAAGGATGTTTTCTACTTTCTTATTATTTTTATTACATTAGATATATAATACTAAGTTTCCTGTAGTGTAGTTATTAAAACTATATTTTAATTGTGACATATATATAATGTGGTGTGGATATAACATTTTGTGGTGTTAATATTATCCTTTATTAAATACACTACACTTTTTTTTTTATTTACTTAAATATCCTTTAATAAAATTACATAATAAGAGTTTTAATATACTTTTTAATTAAATAAATTATTGTTATACCGTGAATATAAAACATAATTTCTTTCTTTATTTTTCTTCAACCATTGCTCATAACTATTCCCGCGACTTTTGCTTTCTTCCACAGTCAGCAAGATAGTTTTCCCTTTTCCACAGTAAATGAATTTATACTCTATTTGACCACGATTTATTGATGAATTTTATCAATTTAGTTGTGAAGTTTGAAAATTAAGAATTTGATTTTTTTTTTGTGAATTCAAGCAAATTTACTATGAATCTAAAACAATCAAAAGTGCACAAGTCTATTATCTTCAATTTATTATGAATTTAATACGTTTATTTCAATTTATTATAAATTTGCATGTATTTTAAGTACGATTTTTTTTCCACATTTGCCAGATTGTATGTAAGGGAGTGTTTGATGCACATTATTAAGAAAAGAATAGATTTTACGATGTAATATGATGAAAAATATGTGGTTAAAAATAAGGAGAAATTTTGAATTTGCATGTAATATTGAATTAATTGTGAGAAGAATTTGAATCAAACGGGGTGGGGTCTAAGATGATGATTTTTAATTGTCAAGGTTTATGAATTTGCGTGTATATACTCATCTTCATGTCCATGAATTTGGGTGCATTTATTACGTGAGAGCAAACCCAGGAGCTATTCATATATACTGCACTAATCATAATGGTCCATGAATTTGCGTGTATGTAGGTTTAATTTCTGTGCATACATTATCATATTTGCAGAATACCTCGTTGAATCGATTGCAAGAATATCCCAGAAAACTCTTTTTTTAGTTAATTGGATTTGCTATGCTCTCTCGAGGCTGTTGCCACCTTTCTTCAATTACACCTTGTGTAATACGGCAGTCTGCCAGCAAATCAACGGAAGCAAACTTGGAAAGTCCAATAACCTATTTGAAAAAACAGCATGTCAATGGGATGGAGGGAGGGAGATTTTGCTGAGATTCATATATTTTACCAGTATGAATATGGCGTGGTGTTCTTCCCCGATCTTTCTTTCCAATAGTTATGAAATAATGAAGGGGAAGATAGAGTAACAACACGGGCACCCTATTGGCTGCGGTTCTGTGCAAATAGACCCACATCCTATTCGTCCAGGGCACGACGAATAGCAAAACCCTTGGTGATGAGTACGCCACAATATTGTATTCTTTTTTTGTTTTTATTGAATTTGGAGTATAATTGTAATTTTATTGTGACGTATTTATTAAAAATATATTTTAATTATAATGTAGGGTAGTAACTAAAATTTGAAGTGATAATATAATTATCCATTAAAAATCCTAATGCAATTGCAGTTTGTACACCATTTTCTATTGGTCATTAAACTTTAACAATTTTTCGGATGATCACTGAACTTGTCAAATTGCTATCTCATAGATAATCCGAACTTTAAAAAATATTCCATATATTCACACGTCGATACCCAACATAATCGAGCTTACTAATATGTAAAAGCACGAGCGGTCATCGAACTTTACTTCATAAAATATTTCAGTTACATCATTGTGGTACTTTCTACGAAATAACTTAAGAACAAAACCATTTTTTTTTTTTTTTTAATATCACAAACGAGCATGCCAGTAGAATCAGCAACAAGAAGCTTATTCTGCATTCTCTCTATCCCTTTTTTTAGGTAAGCCTGTGAAACTGAAGTGTGTCCTGTTATTTCTTAGATTTTAATTATTTTTCTTGTGTTTTACACGTCATGGCAATTAGGATAGAGATTCCAAATCAGTGAACAGTTTACTCTGGTCGAACAAAGGTACGTTGCCATTTCAAAAAAAAAGTCAGTAACAGGCAAACATCACCTACACAATTTATCAATCAGAAATGTGCAGGTTCATTAGAAGCCTTGATCATTCACACTCAACTCAAATTCATAGTCAAAAGCTAGCTCACTGCTATATTTACACACACAAATATACATAACATGCAAGCTAAATCCGGAGTAAACCGATATTAGGAGAAAACGTGTTTTGATTTTTTTTTTTTTAATATCACAAACGAGCATGCCAGTAGAATCAGCAACAAGAAGCTTATTCTGCACTCTCTCTATCCCTTTTTTTAGGTAAGCCTGTGAATCTGAAGTGTGTCCTGTTATTTCTTAGATTTTAATTATTTTCTTGTGTTTTACATGTCATGGCAAATAGGATAGAGATTCCAAATCGGATTAATCTATACCTACATAATATTCTACATAATCATCCACTTGGCCTTTATGTCAAAATTTATGTAAATGATTATGGTCGAACAAAGGTGCGTTGCCATTTCCAAAAAAGTCAGTAACATGCAAACACCACCTACACAATCTAACAATCAGAAATGTGCAGGTTCATTAGAAGCCTTGATCATTCACACTCAACTCAAATTCATAGTCAAAAGCTAGCTCACTGCTATATTTACACACACAAATACATAACATGCAAGCTGAATCTCGAGTAAACTGATATTAGGAGAAAACGTGTTTTGAAAAAAATGAATTAAAAAAAATGGAGTTCAAACAACCCCTAAGTTAAACATTTGCTCCATAGTTGAGCTTCATTATAATTAGATTTTTCAGAAAAAATTATTTTGCAATAGTAGTTTTTTGAAGAATGTATAGTTTAAAACGAAGAAAAAGTTTTGAATTTATATGTAATATTATTTCATTGAAAAATACGTGATAAAAAAGAAGATAGAGAAAAATATATTATCAAGTTAATGGTGCACAAACAAGGACTATTCATTTTCAATAAGTACTCTTTTGTGCTCATTGAAAATTTTAGAGGATGTCCTCAAAAATTATCCCAGGATATCAAGATTTCGTTAAAAGTACAATAAAATGAGACAACAGATCTAAACTCCCTTGATTATAGATGCATTCATCAATGTTGCAATTTTTGATTCCTGCCAAAGTTTCACAAGATGTCTTTCTTCTTCGCATAGAAATGGACACCTTAACGTAGTAGTTTGCTTCGTTGGACTACCTTCCGCCTTCTCTCGATTGTTTCGAGACAGAAGAAATTTTGATTATAATTTGTAGAAAGCTTGCAACATAAAATTGAAATGCATTGAATGTAAATTGATTATTAATTGCTTGAAAACTAATAATTACAATGGATGAAAGTAGGAAAGTATAATGACTCGTGCAATGGACGAACACTAGAAATTTTGAAAGATGTTTGAAAAACTAATATCCGTATAATAGCATTCGGAACAAAAACTCAAGTGATAGGAATAGACGTTTAAATGACGAAAAATCATACTTAACGTTTTTCAATTTCTAACTATTTTACAATTTAAATAAATTATTACAATGGAAAGGGGATTACAACTTAAACTTGAAGTAATATTTACAATGTGCGATCGAAATTGGACAAACTACGACTGCGATATTATCAACAGGTTTAAGTAAAGCTGTGATCCTCGACACAAAGACTTGCGTTCTTCATACTTTTGAGTTGTCATTGCTATTTCTATAAGTTCCTCTTCACTGGTGACTAGAGGTAGGTGTGGATTGGGTCGATTTTTTGCCCAACCCAATATGGTCGGTTTGATAAAAAATCAAACCGACCCTACCCTTTACGTGTTCCAACCTGACCCCACTCAACCCAATCAAGTTTCGGTTGGGTTGGGTTAGGTTAGTCGGTTTGGACATTAAAAATCATAAAAGTATATTCCGACAATAAAAACTTATCAGCCACATGAAATACATAAATAAAAAATGCTAAAGAAAGAAAATAGAGGCATCTTGTACCTGTAATTAAAACTGAATTTGTTTTCAAATCAAAGTTTAACAAGAAATGGGAAAGATTAATCAAAAATCTACTATAACAACTTTTTAATAGCATAACCACAAGTTAAATTATAAACTTGGAATAATCATACATAAAAAGAAAAAAAAAATCGAATAATTTACACAGTCTAACGAGAATTAACTCGTATTAAAACTAGTACGACATGAAGGGATGTCTCAAA
>CAIGRL010231518.1:0-16631 GCA_903798325.1 Fraxinus xanthoxyloides
TGTAATGCTTAGAGCTAGAGATAAATTTGGACATCTCAACAGCATGTTTAAATCACACTTTTTCACATACCTAAAAACTCACGAGTAATGGGCTCTATGTTGACTAAATAGGACTTGAAACAAGGAACGCGTGGCAAACATGAAGCGAAATAAGTAGCATGTGGCAAAACTGGTGATTAAGGTTTCTTGGATTATTGCGATCTCTTCTAAATTTGATAGACGCTACAGTCAAAATTATAAATGCTCCAATGAAATAAATTAAATGTGTGCTAAGACTGACACAGAGATTATAGTTACTCTTTTCCTTCATTTAATATTGAAATTAATTTATTCCCAAAAATAGAGTCAAAATATCCAACCAATACAGAAACCAATTATGGATATACCATTAACACAGTGTAAAAAATTCTTTATACAAAACAAAAAAGCGAATACAAAAAGCCCAAATAAATTAAGGTTTCTTGGATTATTGGGATCTCTTCTAAATTTGATAGACTCTACAGTCAAAATTATAAATCCTCCAATGAAATAAATTAAATGTGTGCTAAGACTGACAGAGAGATTATAGTTACTTTTTTCCTTCATTTAATATTGAAATTAATTTATTCCCAAAAATAGAGTCAAAATATCCAAGCAATACAGAAACCAATTATGGATATACCATTAACACAGTGTAAAAAATTCTTTATACAAAAAAAAATAAGCGAATACAAAAAGCCCAAATATTTCCATAAATCGATAACAGTGTTATACTGGCAATGAAAAGTGAACAAGTAATGACTTTGATGGCCTCTGTGACAAGAGGGAAACATATTCTTCCGCATAGCTGGTCATCCACCACGGGTCCGAACCACCCGGTTTGTCTGCCTACAAAGCCCATTATGCTTGTTCATTTTTTGCTCCCTATCAAAAAACACCTGTCCGCTATCACCAACACGACCACTATAACTAGCCGACGTATCCAAAGTCACAGACACCCATAGGGGGTCATTCTTTCACATTTATACCCCCAAATTCTGCCACGAAATCACGGTAAAGCCTAAGATAATACCTGAAAGTACATTGAGGAGATCGCGAAAAAGTGTCCAATTGTATCAAATACAAAGTTTGGGGATTGAAACGCAAATACTCAAAAGTTACGTCGAACCTCACGATGAAGATTTGGAAGTGTTAGACATCAATTGGATGAGGAAAGAAGCCAAAGGGATAAAATATAGTCTAAGTACTCTCACATATCAATTTCCAGTCAAAAAAATTATGCTTCCGATTTCGTGTCCCAATTTGAGACCCATTTTTGGCATAGGAAATTTTCGAATTGGAAAATTATATCTTTCGAAAAATTTGTAGTCCTTCAAATTAGCTTTCCAATACACTTTGAATCACCTTAATTGAATATCGAGAGAGAAAGTTATGATAAAATACTTAGAGCTATTCAGTCGTCGAAAATTAGGTGAAGCGTGTGCCCCAACCAAAAAAGCCTCGCTTGAGACTACCAAACCCCCAAGGCCCGCGCCCTAGGTTACACTAGGCACACGCCTCAAGGTTAAAAGGAAAAAAAAAACTCAATTTTCCATATTTTTGTTTTGATAACAATTTAATGCAATCTTTTTGGCATCCTTTAAGTACCAAACTCGACCAGAACGTGAAGACCAGCATTTGACCTATATTTCATCATATTCTTCCTATTTTGGAGGTGAAGAATAAGTCTATACATCAATTCAAGGAGAATCATCCTAGGATTTGGAAGATTCATAACCCGATTTGAAGATTTGAGTCAAGAACATAGATTTTTCCTAGTTCCATCTTTCTTATTTACGGGTGATTTTTTCCAATTATTCTTGTGTAATCTAATTATAAGAATATTAGACTAAGTTTTTCATTGTATTAGATGAATGATGAACCATATTGTTTGTTTATTTTAATTCAAGTCAATTAGTTTAGTATTTCTAAATTTTACTTGATTGGTTTTGCATTTTCATTGAACTATTTGATTGCTGGATCACCAGCTAGATAGTAAGTTATTTTTTGTAGTGCAGGAATACTCACAATAAATCAAGAATGCGACAAAATCAACACATGGACAATAGGTATTAGAATAATATCTATGATATGTGCAATCATGTGTGATAAATCATGTGATTCAATGAATGTTTTTCATATGAATTTGAACTAGGAATATGATCGGGTCGTGTTAAACATATGTTTAATATATCTTGGAAAAGAATATTGAATAATAATGTATTATCGATTGTTTTGAATGCATGAATTTACTTGATTACAAATTAAGAATTGAATTAAATGACAATAGAGGATTCACAATTCCAATACAAACATTTACATATTAAATAAATACTTTATTTGTTTTGTTAGTTTAGGATTAATATAGAAAACAAATAAACCATCTCTTTTGATATTACCACACTTTAGATTTAATAGTAGCCATTGAATTA
Organism: Fraxinus xanthoxyloides; assembly: GCA_903798325.1. NCBI lineage: Eukaryota > Viridiplantae > Streptophyta > Magnoliopsida > Lamiales > Oleaceae > Fraxinus > Fraxinus xanthoxyloides. The sequence continues at coordinate 2,451 of CAIGRL010231518.1, forward strand.
AAAATTAGACTTTATTCCTCGTGGAAACGATACTCTTAACTCACAAGTCTTGTTATTTGTACAACGATTCTGTATGCTTGCGGGTTTTGTCCTCAACAAGTTTTTGGCACCGTTGTCAGGGAATAACGGATTTGATTTTAGTTTATTAGTTTATATTCAATTCAATTCAATTCAATTCGATTTTTATTTTTATTTTTATTTTTTGTTGATTTTGGCTATCCACCCCTATCTCTCTTATTTGATATTGTATCCAGGTGCATTCGGTAGTGCATCTAAGATTCTGCTGTTGGAATGGTAGAAATATTTTTACAATAAATAATCTCAACATGGACCGTTAAAGAAGATATATATTGTGAATTATGCTATAGGGAGCATTATATTTGCTGGTGCGTGAATACATACAGTAAACCATATCAGCTCAAGTTCCTGCAGTTTAAACAATATTTAAGATGCCGAACACTAGCAATTGACACATCTATCCAAGCCTACATGCCTGTGGACGAGTGTATCCCTTCCGACATGTTTCTGGAATTTGGTCCTTCCATGTTGAACGAGGAGGCAATTGCAAAATACTACATTGATCTTGCCAATTTAGATGAAAACAAATTGTGTATGAGAGATGACGTATTCTGGTATGAATTTAAAAGGTGAGGATACAATCGACTCGAAAAGTGTGAAAGACAAGAGTTTACATTGCCCATGGATTTAAATTATGAATCAGTCATTCAACCCGAAGAGATATCAATTATGGAAGACGAGTACAAAGATGATAAAAGATCAATTACAAAGGAACAAAACGAAGATAAGGCAATTGATGAAAAAGATGTTAACCCACATTCTGTCAACTTCATTGATTTTCCCTATCATTGAATTTGTAATTAAGCCCAAAGCGAAGGAAGAAGTCTACGTAGTTGAATTCAAACTGGAGGAGATATGCATATCATATCACATTGGAGAGGGCACTATTAAAATTTGTAGAAGCAATGAAGAGTGGAGCAAAGTTAGAAGAGGCAAACTGAGCAAGGTATCATAAGCGTTTTTCAAAATTCCATGATGCCGAAACAACAAAGTCAAGGCTAAGGACTTTAAACAAAGCGCTCATTGGGAAGCAACCCAATTTTTCTTCCATTTTATTTATTATGCTTTCTAGTAATAGGATAATTTAGATTAGTTTTTTTATTATTCAATTTTAGGGGACTCATCATCCATACCACATTTTCCCTTAGATTTTTGATATGTTAACGGTTTATTAGATGTGAGAGCCAAGTAACACTTGTTCTAATTTTTTGATTTTAATGCTTTATTTGACTGTATGCGTAGGAACATGATGTCGCGGAACACTTAAACCAACCAAGATCAAGGAGCTAATGGGAGAAATATGAAACTAGCCATTAGATTACAAGTCATATCAGTGGAGTCTTTTTCTTCATTTTCTTCCATACTCCTTTATATGCAGATTTAGAATTTAATACATTGAGAACAATGTCTAGTTTAAATATATATATATATATATATATATTATGTTTTTTTTTGTGTGTGTTTGTGTCATTTTTATATTTATATGTTTTCGTATGCCTTTATTGCATTATTTTAGATATAAAAAAGGAAAAATCGAAAATTTTAAAAACTTTAAAAATATTTTCTTTTTATGTGCTTGTGTGAGTTAATTTATGTGACTGGCAATGAAAAATATATTAAATTGCTAATTGATCTATGAATGGTTAATAAGTTGCATGTTTAGATATTCTATGTGAAATTGGATAGATATTAAGCACATGAATTAAGTTAAACATTGTGTAGAAATGAGTTGATTTCATAATTGTATATGTTGAAATAGTGGACCATAACCATAGATGCTAAATCCAAAACTATTAAATTTTACATCCTTAGACCAAATTTATAATAGTTGGGGGATTTCACTGTTGTATGAAGATATTAAGATAAATGAGAATTCCATGCGTGAAAGTAAAAAAAATTATGTGGATTGTCTAATGTCAATATGATGAAATTGGGTAAAAATCTCAAGTTAGAGGTCGTTTTACTCGAATATGTGTTTAATGAGGGAGTTTGCACTAATCAAGGCATAAAAAACACATTTTATTTGAAAATCACTCTTCGTAGTCTTTATGATTCGAGTTATTAAGCATGTGAGGGTGTTAAAACATGTTGCCCTAAAGTCAACTGACTTGAGAGTCATCACCCTAAAACTTGTTATATGGGTCACTTAGAAAGTTTAAGGGTGAGAATACTGTAAATAAAGAAAAAAAAGTCTTAAAAATATTGAAAGAAAATATAGAAAAAAGTAGGTGCATGAAACAGAAGACGCATCAAATACCTTGGTTATGTACCAAACACTTATTTAAGAAAATTCGACTTTTTATAAAAAATTGTTAACTTAATTAACTCCTAGAGATTGAAGCAATCAAACTTAATGGAGAATCCTTATTTATTGACATATTGACTTGCAATTAGTGAGACTTACCTAAACTAGAGAGGTGAGGATAGTATAAAATTCAACCTTAGTTCATACTCTTGAAAAGAGCTAAAAGAATAAATTTGGGGGCGTGTGAATCTTACGAGTGATGAAAGAATGTATTTGACCATTAAGGGTTAGGAATTGAAACAAATCATGAATTCATAATGTTGTGCTTTATTCTTCATGTACACACATCGATTTTACATTGGAAAAATAGATTTTTTCTGTATTGTGATTTTGAAGCTCTGCATAGATCTGCTTATGATTTTAATCCTGCAATAAGAAGCCATGTCTGCCACCTAAAATTTTTTGCTTTACTTGATTGATTGGCCTCCAATTAGGTAATTAGCATTGTGTGTTTCTTGGGTTTTAGTTTTGTTTGAGGATAAACAAATAATCAATTTTGGGGTGTGATAAGCGTAGTTTCTACACTTATTTGAAGTCCTAAATGATGATATTTTATAGTTCTTTGGATAAAATACAACCTAACTTGTTTTTTTATTTCATTTTGTATGTAAAACTCAATGTTTGATGAAGAATAGGAGAAAAAAATGCAAAGATAGAGAAAATAGCTCAATTGTATCAAATACAAAGTTTGGAGATTGAAAAGCAAATACTCAAAAGTTACGGCGAACCTCGTGATGAAGATTTGAGAGTGTTATGTATCAATTGGATTAATAAAGAAGCCATAGGAATGAAATGTAATCTAAGTACTATAGCATATCAATTTCCAGTGGAAAAAGTTATGCTTCCGATTCTTGTCCCAGTTTGAGACCCATTTTTTGGCATAGGAAATGTTCGAATTAAAAAATTATATTTCTAGTCGATTTTTAGCCCTCTGAGTTAGTTTTCCAATGCATTGAACCACCTCAATCGGATATCAAGAGAGAAAGTTATGATAAAAATATTGAGAGCTGTTCAGCTATCGAAAATTAGGCGAGATACGCGCCCCCAACCAAAAAAAGCCTCGCTTGAGGCTACCAAACCCCCAAGGCACTCGCCCCAGGTCACAATAGGCGCGCGCCTAAAGGCTAAAAGGAAAAAAACTGATTTTTCCTTATTTTTGTTTTGGTAACAATTCAATACAGTCTTTTTGGCATCCTTTAAATACCAAACTCGACCAGAACGTGAAAGACCACCATTTGACCTAATACCACACTTAGGAAAAATAAAGAAAACATATAAACCATCTTTTTTGATATTACCACACTTCGAATTTAATAGTAGATATTGAACTACAAATCAGACCTTATTACTCGTGGGAACAATATTTTTAACTCACAAATCTTATTACTTGTACAACGATCCTCGTACGCTTGCGGGTTTTGTCCGAACACCTATCGCCCAACTGATGCTCGAGCGTAAAAACTAAAGCTGCGTCATTCTCTTGTCGCTCTATCTCCTGGACTTCACTCGAGGGGCACACTGTTGCTTGCCTGTCGCTAAGTTTTCGCTCAAGCGAAAGTGTATTTCGAGAAAACCTAATTCCTGTTTTCAAGGTTATTAGGCCCATACTACCCAAAATCTCTTCACTATACACATGGACGCCACCATTTGAAAAAAACATGAGTTGAAAGTGAGAGAAACAAGATATTACATTTTCCATATCATTCTTAGAGTTCAACCTTCATATTTATTTCATCATTGCATTGAAAAACATCAAATTCACATAAACCAAACACTAAACCACATACTTCCATAACATCTGTTGGAGTTCTGAAAATCAAGGAAGGTGGCAGAAGTTTCGATTGTTGGAGAACTAGAGTTTTCATTGATCCACAGTAGATAAAAGAATTTAGAAGGTCGAGAGTTGCTGCAGAAGCATGCAATCCATGAGGGCTTTGTTGATTAATTTAGGAGGTCGAAAGTACTAGAGTTAATCGAGTCTGTTAGTACTGTAAGTTGATTTGTCTGTAGTGGATTATTACTAGTTTGGGCCCAAAGTTTTTACCCATTTACGGATTTTCTCCGTTATCAAATTTCTAATGTTATTTGTTTTTCAATAATTTATTAACTGCGATAATTCAATATAGGATAGTTGTGCACGTGAATTCATCTGGATTAATTAATAACTATAACTTGTTGTAATTATGGATTGGTAAATTTAAAATTTGAATAAACACCTATTCACCTCCGTCTAGTTGTTAATTGGGTCAAACTTGTAACTTTCAAAATCATTTCTCTACACAAAATCAATGGCATCAGCCATTAAACTCTCGCCATACTTGGACCAAGCATTCACGTCTTGGTCTTCTTCCGGATGACTTATAAACATATTCTCCAATCCTACAGTATTTACTTTTCCTCTTGCATATGCCAATCACCCACCCTGCAGCTTGAAGTAAGTGATTAATGTGTTTGCAGAGAAGAGGAGCATTGGCGTTTTTAATTTCCATCGTCCTGTTTCAGGAAGCAGGAGTCCTTTTGTGGAGGATTGGCAATTAGATGATTTCCCATCTTGTCTTCAACATTGATAGTTGGATCCATCCCTAGAAGGTTGCATGCATGGCTCTCTTGAGAAGCAAACAAAGCAATTGCTATACTTACAACTTTTCGTCTATCTATAGATTGTCTGTCCATTCCACTAATTTTATAATGCCCAGATCAACATGTCTCTTATGTTGATAATGATGATATATAACCCCCTCACTAGATGATTCAATTAAACAATGTGTTATAGGGGTACAAACAATGTAAGAGTCTTCTAGTTCTTGGGACATACTTGTAACAATTCCTTCGTTGACACATATATTCAAGATTCCCTAAATCAGTTTTCCCATTTGGAAGAATTACAATGGCTAACTTTGCATCATGATTACTTTGATTTAATGATGTTAACTTTTCTGGGAGACATTGCAATGGAAGTTTCCTCTAGAATCCTTCTTCGCATCGAAGCAATCATCTTGACTCGTTGACGATGAGTTTCCACAATGGAGCAGAGCGATATGTTATATTTGCTCATAATAGTCAGAACCAATAACAACACATCCTTTATCATTGTTAACAACACACCATGCACTACTGCCACTGTCATTTCTAAAGCACGCCTTTAAAAGAATCTTTGCTCATCGACTAACCCCCACAAAACCATCATCATGCAGATCATGAAACCCATTGCCGTATTTGTTGACCCTGCCATTATAATATCTCAAGTATTCTTTCAATAGCTATTACAACATAAAAATGAAATGCTGACTCCTGGAAAAAAAATCCCAATTGAATGTCACCGAACAAAATCGACTACAGTTACAAAACATTATCGTAAAATGATAACGCCCAAAACCAGTATATACACTACAATCTACTTTATCACCAGTGTACTTTCCATTTTATACTCTCTTAGGCATGTGCATCAAAATTTATAAATGTAGTGGCCTTGAACCTATAAATGTTAAAAACACAAGCAATGATAAATACTTTAAATAATGAACCTGAGAAATTAAACCCAAAAGAAAAGGAAAACAAAATAGATAAACATTGATCGATACAAATTTCCATTTGTTAAAATACGCAAATTCCAAAAATCTCTGAGAATTCGACCTCAAAATCTTCCATTTCCAAATCAAAACCCATAAACGAAGTAAAATCGAAATCAAATCTTTTGTCAAAATTCGTAGCTCCCACTGCTGATTTCAAATAGCCCACAAAAAAAAATAGCGACAAAAAATTAAAATTACAAAACTGGTTAAAGAAAAAAACACCTCAAAATGAATAAAATTAGGGTTCATCTGATTCTGAAAATAGAAGAGTCTTGAATTGTAAGGCTTAGAGATAGTCAAAAATGGTGGGCAACTAAAAAAGGAAGAAATGTAGGTTTTTATCACCCTTTTTAAGAGACCCATAAACTCACAAGGGCTTTGTGACCAGACAGAGCTCGATACAAGGAACAAGTTGCAAGTATACGATATGACATATGCATCCATTATAATTAGGCTGAATTTATTGTACATTCATCCAATTCAAAGGTTTTTTATACAAGATCTAAACTAGAGCTATTTGGATTAGGAAACCTATACAATTCTATTCCCATATAGTTCGTAGCTAAAAAAAGAAATCTAACTCATACAAATCATCTACATATTCTAACTATATACAAAAACCTAACTTATACAAAACATTTATAAATTCAAAATCTCCCTTAAAGTTGGCGCATTGATATCCCACATGCCTAACTTGAATAATGATGTGTAAAATGGACCACTAGCAAAGCAATACTCATATGCTAACCAGAAGAACAACAAAAGACTCATAACCAAGAAGCCCACATGGAAACAACATGCACAAACATCACATACAAATAACAATAGATACAAGATGATGATGAATCTTTGAACACAGAAGCCCTAAATGCACATCCACAATCAATCGAAAGTAAGCCAAGAGGTGTCTCCGGAAAGCTGATGGTTTGCACACGTAGTAAAAGTTTCATGTGTATAGAAAAAGGATTGTTGGTGATTGGGTTTTCAAACCAGGGATTCAAAAGCCATGGGAAGGTGTATCATCAATTATAGATGTAATATTTGTACAGCACCCGAAGATAGAAAGGTGTCACAAATTAGTAGTGAGCGGAAAACGATAGACTATCTAATTTGTCAGAACTTGGGTAGTACAATAGGGTTGGGTCAACTAATATGAAGTGCCGCACATAATTGGGAAAAGGTTGTCGGATGGTATCTTGTCAAAACAATAGTAGATGGGTCACACAAAACCTTAGGGCATACCCAGGGGTTGGTTTAACCAATGTTGGATTTTAAGCGAAAATAATAGGGAAGTGAATAGAGAAATCAACACAAGTATTTAACGTGGGTCGATGTGCTTACGTACATAAGAAACAAAGTGGAGATTTTTTAGTCAGTATAAATAATAGGGTTACATCATAAGTATTTATACTAACCCAAGCCCAAGCCCATACAAGACTTTAGTGCCCGTACAAGAAAAATACACATGTACCATACAGTGGGGGCGTTGTTCCCGCACCCAACCTATTCAGCATCCTTGGCAAACAAACAATGAATTAAGCCCACAAAGCCGATACTATCATTTCTTCCGTTCCGTTTGGTGCACTCTGCTCCACTCCTCTACGGCATCGACCATTTCGATTCAGTAAACCAGTGTTCCACTCTATATGAGTCACATATACAACAATCTCCACCTTAACGAATATTTACTCCTTATGAGAAAACATTGAAGCAAACATAACATGGAGAAAACACACCATCTGGGACCAATAGGTTAGGACACATCCTCTCGAACACCTAGAGATGTTAATCGAATTCAAGCAATGCGTAGACCTATCCATTGTGACTGGGACCTTCTATAAGTGTGAAAACATAACCTGTATGGGACCTTCTGTCATCCAAGTCGCCTGCATAATCTGTATCTACGTATCTCTGAATTGAAACATCGTCATGTTATTTCTCAAACATGATCCCACACTCCATTTGACCTCTCAAGTACCTAAAAATCCACTTCACAAATCTCCAATGCTCTTTGTTGGGATTAGCCATGTACTTGCTCACCACACTGACTGCATGTGTTAAATCTGGTCTGGTACACACCATTGCATACATCTGACATTCTATTGCACTGGCATGAAGTAGTTTTGACATCTCTGCAAATTTTCCTTCATTCTTAGGGCACTGATTACTAGACAATTTAAAGTGATTTGCCAATGGTGTACCCACTGGCTTTGTATCGAACATGCTAAACCTTTCCAACACTTTTTTCAAATAATTTTCCGAGATACCTATGATTTTCTAGGATTCATATCTTTGTTGATATCCATGACAAAAATCTTCATAACCGGTCACATATCTTTCATGTCAAACTTATTGCTCAACAAAGACTTCAATATTTCTATCTCATTCATTTTCTTAACAGCAATTAACATGTCACCTACATACAACATCAAGGAAAAATATATGAATCATCTTCAAGAACTCTGTAGTAAACACAACAATCATAATCACAACGATTGTAGCCAATCTGAATCGTGTGGAAGTCAAACTTCTTGTACTATTGTCTTAGAGACCTCCTAAGCTCATATAACGACTTCTTCAGTTTACATACAAGATTCTACAATCCTAGTTCCAAAAGCCTCTCTGGCTACTCCATTAAAATTTGTTCCTACAAATCACCATGAATGAAAGGGGTCTTTACATTCAGTTGCTCTAAATCTAAATCAAAACTGGCCACCATTGCCAAGACAATCCTGATAGAAAAGTGTCCAACGACAGGAGAGAAAATCTCATCATAATCTACTCTCTTCATCTGTGAGTATCCCGCAGCTAATAATTGAGCTTTTTTATCTTTCCCTCTCATTTTCGGACATTGCTTCTTTTTCTATGTACCCCCATTTACACCTTATCGATTTTTTCTCTTCTGGAAGCTCCACTAGATCCCATGTATCACTTTTATGCAATAACTCAATTTCCTTCATCATGGTCTCTATCCATGTACTTTTCTCCTAACTACCAACGATATCCTAAAAAGTTATAAGATCGCTATCACTGGTAGTGAGTGCATAAAAAAATAAATCATTGAATCCATACTTCACCTGGGCTTGATAGTGTGACGTGGTCTATCTGTGGCAATACTATAATAATGTTCCTCTTCTAAACCATTATTGTTCACTCCCTAAGCATTAATCTCTATGCCAACATTGTCTAGCTCTACCTACACTTCTTGGCTCTTGTTGTTGCCTTCTCCTGAATTGGGTTTCTCTTCATCTGAAGACGCTTTAAACATGACCACTTTATCAAAGACTGCATCCCTACTGACCACCGTCTTCTTTGCCTCTGGATCCCAGAACTTGTACCTTTTCACACCATTCACATAGCCAAGAAAAGTACACTTTCTTGATTTCAGATCAAGATTGGATCTCTGATCACTAAATACATGCTCATAAGCTAGACACCCAAATACTTTCAATCTAGAATAATCAACATCATTACATGTCCAAATTTTCTCTGTAACTTTCCCATCTAGTGCTGCTCGTGGTGATCTGTTGATGACATAACATGTTATGTTTACAACTTTTGCCCAAAAACTCTCCAGAAGCCCTACATTTAACCTCTAACATCCTGTCCATTCTACAATTGTTCTATTCATCATCTTCGCTACACCATTTTATTGTAGTATTTTACGAACTATATAGTGCCGCTAAATACCATGCTCCTCACCGAATTTCGAAAACTGTGAATTCATGTACTCTGTACCATTGTCTATATTGAGATATTTAATTTTTTTGCCTGTCCAGTTCTTTATTTATGCTTTCCACAATCTGGCAAAGGCTTCAGACTTGTGCTTCATGAAATATGCCCAAACTTTTCTAGAGAAGTCATCAATGAAAGTAATGAAATACTGAGATCCACCTTTAGACAACTCCCTCGTTGGTCCTCCAAACATCAGAACGCATATAATCAAGAATGCCTTTTGTCTTGTGCTTTCATGTCTTGAACTATACTTTGGATTGTTTTCCAAGTACACGAAACTTGCAGAAATCGGGCTTGCATGATTTTACTCCCTTCAATAAATTATTCTAGTGAAGCTCAATCATATCATATTTTCGTATTTGTCCCAGTCGCATGTGTCATAGGAGAGTCTCATCTGACTTAGATTATGCTATAGCAATTCCACCTGCAACTGTATTTCCCAATAGTTTGTAGATATTGCCTGCTAGTTTTTGACCTTTCATCACAATCATAGTCTCTTTTTTCATTGTCAAGGCCCTACCATCGACTTATAAGAATAGCCACACGTGTCTAAAGTGGCTAAAGAAATTAGGTTCTTTTTCAATTTTGGTACATGCCTAAAATCCTTCAAAGTCCTCACCACACCATCGAGCATTTTAAATTTTATGGATCCCATTCCAATGACCTTATATAATGCATCATTACCTATTAGAACATTTCCAAAATTACCCAAATGATATGAATCAAACAAATCCTGGTAAGAACACATGTGATTTGAACATCCTGAATCAAGTACCCAATAGTCATGTAAGTTGTCAGAATTCCCTACAGAGAGTGATAGCATGTCTCCATCTCCAGAATCCAAGTCTCCTTCTACAACACTAGCTGAGTTTGAGGCCCCTTCACCTTTCATGTTATCACCCTAGTTCTTATTCGGACAGTCCTTTTTAAAGTGACTCATCTGATGACACTTGTAGCACTTGACGTTTTTCTTATTTTGATTTAGATTTCGATCTCTTATTGCCTTTGTAAGAACCACCCATGTCTTTTCTCCCATAATCCTGATAGCCCCTTCACGATCAACCCTTCATACTGTGAACTTTCGGTAACACAGTTTTCGCTGGTCATATGCCGACATGGCTGATGTGACTTTCTCCAATTCGTGAGTCTCTTTACTCCCCATGTCAACATGGTCACCAGGTGTTCGTACAAGGGATGAAGAGAGTACATCAATATGATTGTCTTGTCTTCGTCACTGAACTTGATTTCAAGTCGCAACAAATCATTGAAAATTTGATCAAACATATATGTGTGGTGAATCAGATCTGTACCCTCGAGCATTTTGAGCCCCCAGTCGCTGCTTTAAATGTAACTTGTTCGTGAGAGATTTCGACATATAATGACTCTCCAATGTCAGTCAAACATCCGCTAGAGACTCAACGTCCATGACGTGATGCATGATCTCGTCTGCTAAATAGAGCCAAATTGTACCCATTGCTTGTGCCTCAAGCTTTTTCCAATTGGCATCTGACATACCCTCTAGCTTCTTCCCAGATAGCGCCTTTACCATCCCTTTTCGTGCTAACAAATCCTTCATTCTTTGCTGCCATAATCCGAAATTCCTAGTGTCGTCAAACTTCATCGCATAAAATTTTTCAATCAAAGAATTTTCCATCTAGACCTTGCACTGATACCAGTTGTTGGATTTTAAGCGCAAAATAATAGAGAAGTGAAATAGAGAAATCAACACAAATATTTAACTTGGTTTGACGATGTGCCTATGACCACAAGGAGCGAAGCACGAATTTTTTATTCAGTATAAATAGTAGGGTTACATCATGAGTATTTATACTAACGCTAGCCAAGCTCATACAAGATTTTAGGTTGCGTACAAGAAAAATACACTGTACCGTACTACGAGAGCAGCGTTCGTGGCAAACAAACAGTAAATCCACAATGCTGATGTTGTTGTTCCGCTCCATTCAGTTCAGTGCGCTCTGCTCTAGCATCAGCTATTTTGATTCAGTAAACCTATGTTCACTTCTATATGAGCCACATATACAACAACCAAGGAAAAGGGTCGTGCAACAAGGAAAATCGAAGAAAGAGAAGAGGAACTGTCATCACAATACAAGATCAATGAACCAAATAAAAATTAGAGGTGGTAAATGATCCAACTTTTTCCATAACCGAAAATCTCTCATGCTACAATTTAGAGTTTGAAACTTCAAACCTAACTTCATGGTGAACTGACAGAGAAGTCTCTGGACAAGATAAAGGTGAAAGTTAAGGGGTCACAAAGCATGAGAATTTACTGCAAATTAAAAGGCATATTAATAGGCGAAGGAGGTGTGAATCAATCGCAAAACAACCCGGACCACCACGAAATGGTCGACGATGCTGGAATGGATGCACAGTAGTTCATACTCCGCCAATCTGATTATGAAGCATTATTGACCAAATGCATGAATGATGGCTATGGAGGATCCGACCACGAAGGAGGATAGGGGTTAGCTTGGGTTTCTCTTATTTTAGATTTTTTTTTTTGGTTCTTGAATTAGGGTTTGCAATTAATGGCTCTATTCATAAACCTAATTGAGAAGCCTGATTTCAAACTGAAATTCATATACCTAAAAGAGAACCAAAAAAACTGAGAATGAAAGAGATTTCAAGTTTAACCTAAGTGAGATCAAACTTGCCTTTATACCAAGTTGAAATTTAGATTTAATTTATTGTATTGCTCTTTCAATTCAAAGTTTTAATATGAAATGCAAACCCGAATCTTATTTGGAATAGAAAACCTATAAAATTCCATTCTCATATCAATTTCTAAACAAATAAGGACACCTAGCTCGTACAAACTGATATAACATGGAAGCATGAATTACGTTTATTCTATGAATATTGGGAATTCAGTAATTAGACGTTTGTTGATTAGGAAGAATACCAAAAATTCGATATTGTTATCAGAAGAATCTCAATTTTGATTTGATAAAACCAAATGACAATAAAGCTACAATGAGAGTTCAAATACTAATCCGTATTCTCGCAAAAGAGATTAATAACCCTGACTAAATTAACAATTATGTGCATAAAGATAAAACAAAAGATTAAAATTCAAAAAAACCGGCTTGATTAATCATATTGCATCATTAACCCTGACTAAATTAACAATTATGTGCATAAAGATAAAACAAAAGATTAAAATTCAAAAAAACCGGCTTGATTAATCATATTGCATCATTCTCCTTGGTAATCAGCTTGATAAAAATCCTATTGCATCATTCTTCTCATGTTGGAGAAGATTCAACCCCGATTGTTGAAAAGTGTACATGGTGATGCTGTGTAACGAAAATGTTCCAATTGATGACATGTTCACATATTCGTTCTTCTGTACTACGTTTTCAAAATTAAATCCACTGTCTTCAATTTGATTTGTCTAGTCCACCACTTCCTTTATATTTTCAAAATAATGTGCTCTCAAAGTGATTAACATCATCTTGGGCCCATGCTAGCAATAATTACCCACTCCACTCGTTATCCCAAGACTGTTGACCACATCACCAGCATCAATTAAAAATCCAAACCCAGTAGCAGCCTCAATTGAAAATTCAAACCCAATACTAAACTATTGTCTGGACCACATTTGCTGTAACTCTAATATTTCCCCACTTGATGCACTGTCAGTTTCACCATTTTATTTCACAACTCCAAATTTAATTGTTGGCCCAGACCTCTAGTAGGTGCTCTGCTCCGTACCATGACTTGAAGAGCAGAACGTGAAAAATTTAAAGCTAATACGCTGTTCTTACCATGGCGCTTAATAGGAATTACTAATATTTGTCTTCTTACAAAAAAAATATCACCTGATTTCCGCCAATATTTGACAAAGTTAATTGCAAGATTTGACTCTCAAATCACATAGATCCCCGTACTTAGACCTCGCATTTACTGCATAACACCTACATCCTTTAATCTTGATTGCAATGTGCTCTCCTGCAATATCTGAGGCTAGAGAATTTTTTGAATTTTTCCTCTCCTTTTCTAAGGCTAAACTTTGTCTAGGAACTTCTTTCCAAAAATTAAAATAATCATTTGTTACTTGCTCCTTGAGTATTTTCATCATATCCATGTCAAATAGGGGAACCGTCATAATCCTCACCTGAATCAAATGACGTATCATATATTAGCACTAATTCATGATTGTCGCTGCCAAATACATTGCTTTAATTTTCCACTCACAATGGAGAGCGAAGATAGAACTATTGTTGTCTTCAGAGTCGTAATCCGTCATTGACTCTTCAGATATACGACCACCACAACTGTTGTGCCACCGTTGTTGCCAATAGGACACTTGCTTAGTCAAGTCCTCCAATTGATGCCACAATAGTATATTTTCTCTCCGTGTCGTCAATATATCAACTGTTCGACGCAATCGATCATTCTCATAGCGTAACCTAGCTTTTTTCATTGGAGCTTCATGAACAACAACCGTCTCTATCAAGAATGTGG
>CAIGRL010231547.1:0-13177 GCA_903798325.1 Fraxinus xanthoxyloides
ACAACCCCAGATGAACACAATTTTTCAAAAATGCCAAAAGCACCGGAAAATGAAGAGTTAAATTATCCAAAAATAATTTTCTAATTCTTGAAAACAATATTTCATAATATCAAAAAGAACACATTTTTAACAATATCAAAATGCACACTGAAACACAAAACTCAAAATGAATTCAAAACTCAAAACACAAAATTAAAACACAAAGAAAACGACCCCCAACCCTCTAAACTTTAGCAAACATTAGGATTTTAGGCGCCGTTTGTCCAAATCAGTCAAATTTATGTTTCTTTACACTCATGGTACAAGAAAAAGGGGAAGTAATTGATTATGTCACATATTTATTTGATAAAATTTAAAAATAATAAATAAAAAATTTCTAACAATTGGAATATTTTGAAACGAGTCAACACCAATTCGGAAATATAAAAATCCCGTTTGAGATTGATTTTTGAGTGCAACTTCAAATTCTCAAACGATATGAAATTATTTTAGGTGTTTGGTAAATTTCAAAAAAATGATTATAGAGAAGAATCTAAACTCCTCGACAGCAAATTTTGAAAAGCAATAAAAGGTACTTTTTCATATTTTACTTTTGGTTTGTCCAATTATCTATAATTAAAATATCATTTTTTACCATAAGTAATTAAATTAGTTCCGAATGTGATTTTGACAGTGATTTTAAGGCATTGAACATGGAAGGTTGTTTATTTTTCTTTTTATATTTGTAAATTAAATATTATTGTGGAAAAAAAAAATTAAAATTTTGACACGGTCTTTCACAAAATTTTGTAAATAAAAAAATTAAGTGCAATGACTGATCAGACAAAGTTAAATGTTTAATGACTACGTAGAAAGAACTGCTGAAGCAGATAATGCCCAATAGTTGATTTGTATAGTTTATTCCACCGTAAAGTTCATCACTTCTCCGGGAAATATACCAGGAAATGTTCGATAGATTACTCTGTAACGAACAAAATGATACAAATTGACGGTTTCTTCACTACAAAATCTTGGAATTATAGTCCATTTTATGGAAAACTATATAGAATGGACTTATCGTCTTTAAACTCCTATTCAAAGTCTTTTGCAAATATTCCGTGTAGTTTTCCATTGAACTTTCATACATATGTCGACTCTGTTCTTCTCATTTCTGGTCAAAGAAATCAAAGCAAAAATGTTTGATAATTCAAAATGCATCTTTTCCAGTAAATTTACATTTTAAGACCATCATTTTCAAGATTTGGTCGTTATGAGATGCTGCTGAAAAAATGCAGTAAAAGCTTTTGAATAAACGAAACATTTATTCTGGTCATTTCAATTAATTAATCTGTTTGAATAAGTCTGTCATGTCAATTTAGATTCTTCCACACACATATATATATAGTAAACGATTTAAGTCCATTCAGCTTTAAGTCACTCCAATACATCTGATTCTCTCCAGCTATTAAATGGGAAAAAACACTTTGGATGGAAAAATCTGTCTTCTTCTGTTCTTCCTGTTCATCTTCTCTGCTGTACTCGATCACACGAAAGCACGAGAAAATAATAAAAGCAGCAATTGTCGAGTAGATCATTCGTACACAACTCATGGGATTGGGAGTGTGATTGATCTAAGTTCTCGCGTAGGCAAGGAGCAGAGAGTTGCCATTCAAATGGCTGTTAGTGACTTTAATAAGTTTTCGACTTGTTCAAAACTGGCTTTGCACATTAAAGATTTACATGGGACGTCAGCTCGAGCAGCTTCCGCTGGTAAAGTTTCTGCTCACTTAATGAAACACCCCCCCTTTTTTTATAAATTATAGATGTTTCTTGAAATTTATTACTCTGGCTAGTTTTTGTTGTTTTCTTGCTGTATTTTTAACTTTTTGGAGAAAGCTAGAAAACTATCTGGTAAAAATGGCTCAGTTACAAATTCATTTGAAGTTGCAGCAATTAAGCTTATCAAGCACAAAAAAGTAAAAGGGCTTGTAGCACCATTGACATTGGAAGAAGCAACTCTGGTCACAGAATTTGAAGAAGTCGCCAGCACTCCCATAATAACCATTGGCTCAGCAGCCGTTTCTCCATCACCACTGCTTCCTCAACCACAGTCCGTTTTTCAGCTGAATACTGATATGAGCATACAAATGCAATGCGCTGCTACATTTATTGGCCACTTTAGATGGCAAAAAGTCACGGTCATATATGAACAAAGCAATAGTTTCTATGCCGATTCTAAACTTGCAAAACAACTTTCTAAGGCGCTGAAGCCCTTTAATTCTGTTGTTGAATGCAATCTCGCATTTCCTTCCATATCTTCTCTCCCAAAGCCCGATGTCTTTATTGAAGAAAAGCTGAATAAGTTCAGAAGCAAAAGCGATGGGATTTTTGTAATTGTGCAGTCTTCTTTGAAGTTTGCTACAATTCTTTTTGAGAAGGCCAAGAAAATGGGAATCGTGGGAAAAGGTAATGTTTGGATTGTGTACGATGATATTGTTAGCGTAATTGAATCTCTGGAGCCGTCTGTCATCCAAAACATGAAAGAGATAATTGGACTTAAGGCGAATTATGAGGAAAAAAGCAGGTCTTTTAGGGACTTCAGTTTCAGATTTCGAAGAAAGTTCAAATCAGCATATCCTGAAGAAGAACATCCATATCCAAGCATGTATGCTCTTCGAGCATATGATGCTACACGGGCCATTGCAAAAGCCATGCAAAATTCTAAAGGGAAAGTGAACTCAAATGAACTGATAAATCACATCTCTTCAAGTGATTTTGAAGGTCTTAGTGGAAAGATCAGCTTCAAGAATGGAAAATTGTGGCAAAAACCTTCCTTTCAGATCATTAATGTGACTGGGAAAATTTATACAGATATAGCATTGTTCTCACCAGAGTTTGGCTTCTCAATGGATCTCAGAGGTCAGGAAAGAAAGGGGACTAGGAGAAACACTGATATGCACAAGGAATTGGATTTTGTTCACTGCCCAGGAGGCGTGCAACCATTTCCTAAGAAAAGGAAACTAAAAATTGGAGTTCCTCTACGAGCCACTGTCCATGAGTTCGTCAGTGTGAGATATGACCAAGAAGAGAAGACATACTCCTTCGATGGATTTTCCATTGAAGTTTTTAGAGCCGTAGTTAAGCAGCTTCCATACCCTTTTTGTTATGATTTTGTTCCATTTAATGGCACCTATGATGAGATGTTGCGTGCAGTTCATGATAAGGTAAGGATTGGATTTTTGAATAAATTTCTCCCTAACTTCTTGCTTGCGAGTCCTTAATTACAATACTAAAACATCATTTTTTTTTCCTTTAATTAGAGTTTGGATGCAGCAGTTGCGGACATAACTATAGTAGACGATAGATATGATAACGCTGATTTTTCACAGCCTTATATGGACTCTCATGTTGTTATGGTAGTAACTGCAAAGGAAGATTTGAAAACACAAAAATTCATTGCTGTGACTGCCTTTGAATGGAAATTGTGGGTGGCGATGGCAGCGTTGAGCTTATCCAATGGGGCCATTATCTATTTGATTGAACGCTTGAATGGAAATCCAGAGTTTCCAGGTTCATTTCCTCAGATAATTGGTCCTATGATTTGGTTTTCTGTCACTCTTCTCTCATTCGCACAAAGTAAGTCTGAACTAGAAATCAGAAAAATGATTTGAATTAGAAAATCTTCTCTCCTTTTCATGTTATTAAAGATTGCTAATCTTCTTTGCGCAGGAGAACATATCAGAAATAATCTGTCACGATTGGTATTTGCAGTATGGTTGTTCGTGATTATGGTGATGACAGCATCTTATACTGCAGTTCTAAGTTCTATGATGACAGTGCCAAGGCTCCAACCATCTATAGTCGAGGTTGATTATCTTCATAAAATTAATGCAATTGTTGGATGCAATGGGGAGGGTTTCGTCCCAAGATATTTGAGGGATAGTTTGAAATTCAAGGAAGAGAATATCAAGAAAATTCCTTCTATCAGTGACTACGAGGAAGCTTTTGAAAAGGGGGAAATTGCAGCAGCCTTCTTTATCAGTCCACATGCCAAACTTTTCCTAGCAAATAATAGCAAACGCTATGTCATTGCAAAACCTAGCCTTCAAGTTGGTGGTCTTGCTTATGTAAGATTCAATTCCAAATTTAATTATTATGCAACACTCAAGGTGGAGGTGTAAACCAGGCCTTGTAGAACAGCCTCGTTTTCAGATGGCAGTGCCTTTGGCCCGATACAGCCCCTTTTTAGGCATGCGTGCCACGACTATGAGCTTTCACTTTCACGTTAATTACTTAAGCGTTTCGCCAATGGGGGCTACAGGCCTCTACATTTGAATCTTGTTACAAATTTTGACACCTCTACACCTTGGAATTGTTTTTCATCTCTTGATTTTCATATCAGCATTAATTAACTCCGATCCATTTTGGTTTTTTTTTTTTTTCAGGCATTCCCAAAGAGTTCTCGTTTCACTGCTGATGTATCAAAAGCAGTTCTACATTTGAAACAAACCGGAGTGATAAATAACCTCGAAGGGAGATTTCTTTCCTTATCGACCAGCTCCTCATCAGATCAACAAATCGACGACCTAAGTTTACACCTTTCACATTTTTCGGGTCTGTTAATTGTTACAAGTATGACTACTGCAATTGTATCCTTGATTATGATTGTTCGTGTAATTCATCAACGATGGTCGGTTCATGACTCCACACAATCTTCACTGATGCATAAAAGGATTTCCAGATGGGCATCATTACTTTTAGTTCAACAGTATGCAAGATTCCGCTCAGGATTATTTGGGGCTCCCACTATTCAGAGAGAACAATTTAACCAATATTGAAACTGAAAACTGAGGCCTGTAGTGCTAACCTGAGCATCTAACCATATTTAATTTGTACACTCATTTTTTTTTTTTTTCATTTATATTTTGAATAGAAAGTTTCCAATCATCTAGGAACTAATGAGCTATATTTGGATACATCTGAAGGCGTTTTTCTACAGACTGTCTTCTGCCTCCTCAGGCTTCATATTTCTCTCATACAATAATTTACAGGAGAATTGATTTCATGAATGAAGTAGTTGAGGCTGATTTCATAACATTACGATTCGTCTCTTATAACATTATTCATTCCAGCTCGTCATGCTCACTGTGTGCAATTAATCAGATTCAGATAAACTGCTTGATAGGATACAAATTATTTTACATCTACGTTTACTTATTTGCACAGTTTTACTTGCCATATGCAAGAGTTTTAAAAATGAAAAGTTAAAACCTCTCGCCTTTCAAGATTTCTATTCATCATCAATTGAGTCTGAACTTGTTTGCCTCAGATTAGGCTTCCTCTACCGTCCAATATATTGTATACAACATTCGCGATCTATTCTTCAACTCCGAAAATATTTTCGCAATCAATGAAAAATACTTATTTCCTCTGAAATAAGTATTGAACACTGCTAACATATCTTCCGAAATAGAGTGAAGTGAGACGATAATCCAGCCACCACCATCGCAAGCCCTTCACTGTGGAGCTTTTTAAAATTGAAGACGATATTCGGCTTGCACCTTGAACACAATAAAACGAGGGCTTAGTACTGCAGAAATCACTGAAGTTTTCCCATTTCTTTTTGAAAATTATGTTTGATGAAGATACGATTCTCCTGAATTAGTATGATTTAGAAAGAAAACAAAGATATGAAATTCTACAGCATGAATAAAATGTTGTAATTTCACACTAATCATGCTTAGAACAAGAATCCTATATATTAATTGATAGTTTGAAATTCATACATGTGGAATACATTATTATGTATGAATATTATCAGTTAGATATTTCTCTCCTTACTTCTCAAAAGAACAAGAATCCTATATATTAATTGATAGTTTGAACTTCATACATGCAGAATACATTATTATGTATGAATATTACCAACTAGATCTTCATCTCCTTACTTCTCAAAATATAATCAGCCGTCGATAGGGTAAGCCAATAAACGATATGAAAAGGAGGGGACATAGCAATTATATAGGAAATTATAAAGTCGGCTCATTACCGACTCTAACCCTAATTAGGGTTTATATAATTTTAGCTCACATACTTAAAATTACCACATTATAAGAATAAAGCCCGTAAGGGGCACAACGACTCGAGCGATCAATAACATATTGTGCCTAATCACAGTATTATTACAAACCATACATTTAACCCCGTAAAATATTCAATCAAATGGAAGCCCACATAAGAGAATTATTCTAACATTCTCCCACTTGGACAAACATTTGATTGCTACATAACAAAACTTTTAACCTCTTGTTCAAACTACATAGGTGGCCACACAAGTATAGTTGCAGTAATAACACCTCACACAACATGATCCGATCCAACAAGAATGTTAACATCGAACATAGAAGTTGTTACACCAATCAAACAATGTAAAACCACTCTACAGCTACAAATGCCAACATTCTTATCGACATAGATCTCCATCCTCCAACCAATGTGGTAGTATGCAGTATGAACTTAGCACCAAATGTGATCAAAACTGTACTAATTCATATCGGTCATCACAATGCTTCTAATCAAAATGAAACCACATGTCTCTAAAAAAGACTCGTCTTATATTTGTGATTGTCATATCTCGAGATAAAAATAATATCATAATAAAAGACACAACTCAAATGTATGCTCAAAATAATTTATGGATAGAGGAAAATATATTTTATTATTGGAAGGGGCTGTACCCGAAGAACATATGGGTTGTCTATGTACCTCGTGAAGAGATCAAACCAAAATGTAGTTCTTTTACATAAATAACTCCCACTAACAAAAAAAAAAAAAGGTTTCCACAATACCCATATTAACAACACGTGTCTTAAAAACTTTAGGAGTGATTCCCTTAGTCAAAGGATCTACAATCATCCCCTCTGTATTAATATGCTCTATTTTTCTCTGCCCTTCCTTGACTCAGTCTTTGATCACCAAATATTTATTGTCAATGTGTTTTGATCAACTAGAACTTTTATTGTTTCTTGAAAAGAACATTGCTACGCTATTATCACAATAAATAGTGATTGGCCTCGAGATGGAGTCAACAACTTTCATCCCAAAAATAAAATTCCTTAACCAAACAGCTTGAATTGTAACTCCATAACATGCTACAAATTCAGTATGCATAGTTGAAAATGCCACCAAAGTCTGCTTTACACTTTTCCACGAGATAGCACCACCAGCCAACATGAAAATATAACCTGAGGTTGATTTCAAATCATCTTGACATCCAGCAAAATCTGAGTTTGAGTAGCCTACCACCTCAGGGTAATTTGAACGCTGAAAAGTGAACATGTAATTTTTAGTTTTATTTAAGTATCTCATAACTTTCTTAGCCGCTTTCCAATGCTCTTGCCAGAAATTTGACTGAAACTTATTGAGAACACTGACAGCATAAGCAATATCCTGCAAACTTGAGTATACATCAAACTTCCCACAGCACTAGCATATGGTATCATCTTCATTAATTTTCTTTCTAGCTCATTCATTGGATATTGAGCTTTGTTAAACTTATCCCCTTTTATGATAAGTATATCACTAGATGCACATTTCTTCATATTGAATATTTCTAGAATACATCGTATATAAGTCTTCCGAGAAAGTCCTAACACGCCACGATTTCTATCATGATGTATTTCAATGCCAAGCACATAAGTAGTTTCTCTAAGATCTTTCGTTTCAAAATTAGCAGATAACATTTTCTTTGTCCCATGAAGTAACCCCAAGTCACTGCTAGCAAGCAAATGTCATCAACATACAGGACAAGATAAATAAAACTTCTCCCACTGGTTTTGAGATAAATGTATTGATCAACTGTATTTTCAACAAAACCAAGAGAAGTCACAAATCATCAAACTTCAAATCATTGTTATAAAAATCGGGCCTGCCCGGCCAATTAGGCAAGAAAATTGGCAGCTTGAACCCTTGCTCGGTCCCGGCCAAGCAAATTAAATTGATAGAAATATACTTGACTGATCAAAATCGGGGTTTGATCAAGTTAACCGGCAATTTGCCCGACCCGATTGGCTAGATTTATTGAGTTTTGAAATCCTTTTACAAAATCTTTGGTCCAAAATTCAATAACTTTGGACCTCTAAAAAAAATAAAATATTTCTCACCACTTGAACACAAAGTACTTTAGTATTATTTGTATGCAATAATTTATATCTAATTAATGAATAATTTATAGTTTTAATAAAAAATTTTTTTTTTTAAATTTTGGTCCAAAATTTTACTTTATTTTATAGACCTAAATAATTAGTGAAAAATAAATTAAAAATTTTAATTTTACCCCTAAGAAATAATTAATACTTTAAATTTCTTTTATAAGTTTTTATTCGCCGGTTGAACTACCGGATTACCGATTAAACCACTAACCTATTCGCTCGCTTCATTGTTCGGGTCAGTGTCTGGGTCGAGTCTGATAACTGTGCTTCAAATACCACTATCGTGATGCCGCTTGAGGCCATTTAATGATTTATTCAACTTCCATACCAAGTTTTCTTTGCCATTCACAACAAAACCTTCAGGTTGTCTCATGTAAACCCTTTCTGAAAGATCTCCATTCAGAAAAGCCCTCTTAATATCCATCTGATGAAACTCCAAATTATAATGTACCACAAGTGCCATGATAATTCGAAAAGAATCTTTGGACGAAACAGATGAAAATGTTTCATTATAGTTAATGCCCACTTGTTAAGTGAACCATTTTGCAACCAATCTCGCATTCTTTCGCTCAATGTTGTTTTTTGAGTCCAATTTGCTTTTGAAGACCCACTTGTTATATATGGCTTTAACACTCGGAGGAAGTTCAACAAGTTCCAAAACTTTATTCTATTCCATAGAATTCATTTCATCTTCCATAGCATTTATCCATTTATTTGACTCAGGACTTGTCAATGCTTAATTAAAAGTAACATGGTCCACAATATGCCCAATATTAAAATCACTCACCAACAAATGTATAATATAATCACTGGATAATGTAGACCTTCTTTCCCTTTGCGATCTCCTAACATGTGGCTCAGGAACTAACTCAATCGTTGTCGGTGGAGGAACTTGAAGTCCCTCTTGGTGCCCAGGTTCTTCATCAACAATTTCGGCCAGTGGGTGTATAATTCTCTCTTGTATAACATGAACTGGAACAATGACTGGACTCGTTCCAACAAAAAAATCTTTCAACATAGAACTCCCACTATCACCAAAGTCATTTTTCAAAAATCTAGTAGTGATTGACTCAACAATTCTGGTGTCACGGTTGGGACAAAAAAAAACTTACATCCTTTTGATCTGTCTGGGTACCCAATAAAGTAACCGGAGTGGATTTTGGGTCTAATTTCTTCTCAAATGGATTATAAATTCTCACATCAACTGGACATTCCCAAACTCTAAAATGAGCCAAACTTGGCTTACGTCCCATCCACAACTCGAAAAGTGTCTTTGCAACAGCTTTACTCAAAACTCTGTTCAAAATATACTCGGTAGTTTTCAAAGATTCACCCCATAGATATTCAAGCAAATTTGTTCTACTCATCATGCTCCTCTTTCAAAAAGGTCATTCTGTTCAGTGTTTCGACATGGTGTATTGGGGCACTATGCCACACCCTTATAAAAACTTCGCAAAATCACTCATGTTTTGACCAAACTCGTCGTACTTCCCATAGTACTTACCACCCTGTCAGATTTTACAACTTTGATGTTTTTCCCACATTGTTTCTCTACCTCCATTTTGAAAATCTTGAATTTTTCAAGTTCATGAGATTTATTATTAATCAAGTAAACATATCAATATCGCAAAAAACCGTCAATAAAGTTATAAAATATTTGTTCCCACATATAGTGAAAGGCAAAGGCCCACTAATATCAGTATGTATTAAGTCCAAAATACCATCACTTCTAGTGGATCCTTTCCTAGTCAATTTAGTCAACTTTCCTCTTATACAATCCACATAAGTGTCAAAATCAAAGAAGTTGAGAGAGGGAAGTATCTCAACTTTAATCAATCCCTCCATCATATCATTTGAAATGTGACACAACCTCTTGTGTCACAATATGGAAGATGATTTATGAAGACATTTTCTTTGACGCATTCGCAACACATGAGACTTCACCAAAGGAAGCGAAAGACAATTTATATAATACATTACATAAGATGCCATTTCCAATCAAACGAGAATAATAAAACAATTCAAACATTCTATGGCCAAAATTAAAGGAAAAACCAGCAGCATCAAGTTTTGATATAGAAATTAAATTAGGTCTCTTTGTCGGTACAAAAATTTTATTCTCTAAAACAAGATAGAAACCGACTCCAAAGATAATTTTACTACTCCTATAAACTCAACCTTCACTTGAACTCCATTCCCAATACACAGGCTTACTTCATTCTCACTTGGCCTCCATTTTCTTGTGAACCCCTGCAAGAAATTCATAATATGAATACTGGCTCCGAGTCTAATCACCAAGAATTTAAAGAAACATCTACAAAAGAAGACTCAAAACAAACTAAGGCCAATGAGACACATGCGGAACTCTTCTTCTTCTCCAACAAAGTCTTAAAATTAAAACAATCTTTTTCTCAGTGACCCTTCTTTTGTAGAACTTGCATTGATCATTTTTCTTTATATTTCCTTTGGGACCACCAGAATTTTGCCTCCAAACTTTTTATTTTGCTGATTGCGGTGTGACTTGTTGCCTTTGTGGAACTTAGACATATGGTTATGAGAAGACCCCTTGCTCTGTGGTGGCTGAAAGTTAAGTGCATAGTTTCGACATTTTCACGCCTCAACCTATACTCCTCTTGGACACATACAACAATAAGGTCATTCAAATCATATTTATCTTTTTAAGTATTATAAGCAACTTTCAACTTATTCAACTAGCTCAGAAGGCTATTTAGAACATGACAGACTAGAAAAGGCTAGACAATGAAAATTTTAAGAGCCTTTAATTTAGAAAATATATTAATCATCTTCATAGCATGCTCCCTCATACTACTTATATTATCATATCTCATATTCATTAGTTTGTTCATCAAATCTCCAGTTTCAACTTTATTAGACTCAACAAATCTCACTCATATAGCATCCACAAAAGTTTTAGCCTTTTCATTATTTGGAATAGCACCCATAATGGAATTGGATATGGAGCGCTTAATAATATTCAAATAAAGTCTATTGGCATTTTCCCACTTTTCATAATCAGCTACATTTTCGGGAAAGCTTTTATCTGTGGGTTTTGAAAGATGTTTCTCCATTGCAAAATCCAACTCCAAAAGATCAGGTGCCATTTCTACGTCTCGTTTTCATCTAGCAGACAATTGACTCGAAAGAGCTGATGCATTTAAAACTGTGAAAACATAAAATAATTAATATCATCTAAACATAGTGCACATAGACAATGAACGATAATATATTCATCTAATTAACATGGGCAAAATTAGACCGTCTGTGATTAAAGTCATTATTACAGTAACAGCATAGATGCATCATTATAAAGTCATATTTGGGCTCATGATATAACACACTGCAAGGTACTCTCAAAACACATAATCAAGTTAGTTAACAAAACATATTGTTTTTGAAACACCAATACCTTTGGTCAGAAGAAGATTTCTAGATTAAGTAAACTCGTTAACTGTATTATGCCAATTTTCGAAAAATATCATATATATAATAGCACCTTCGGGGCAAGATATTATATGCAATAATTCAAAATTATGATATTAACGTACAAGTTTTTTTTTTTTTTGGAAGAAAATCAAATAAATAAAAATGAGTGTGTCTCAGCAGTCCGCTCACTTTTATTACAAAATATTTCTCATAATGGGAGCACCAAGATAGACTTGAAGTCCCAAAAAAATTGATTATAATAATCACAATCATCAAACGATGAAAAGTAAAATTCATGTGTGATTGTAAAACGAGATTGACAACTAAATTCTAATATATGTAATTGAGATTTAAATGGACAAATAATAACAACATTCAAATATTTGAACAAAAATTAAAAAGTCCGTTAATTTTAATTTTAGGTTGAGATTGAAACATAGTGGATCAAATTTAAAAATCCCATTTTTTAAACTTCAAATTTAATATTTCAAAATTGTAAAATTGACACTAAAATTAAAATTATGAGAAGGGCCTCAAAATTTTAGAAATTACAACAAAAGTCCTTCATCCTTAATTACAAAATGACCCTTACTTAAATTGCAAGAGAAGCCCCCAAAAATTCACAAATCGCAGGAAGAGCCCCCATCCCCAAATCAACCCAAAACCCGACCAATTACCAAACCCTAGCCTCAAAATATATTTTTTTTTATATGTGTCGTCGCCGCCGAGCATTCCTTGTCTCTACGTAGCCCACGGCCTACAGAAAAAGTCGGCAGCCGGGAGCTGCATCGAGTAACGACAAAATGCTCGCCAATGCAGCACTAGGCACAGCAGTGCCGACTGCATCAACGAGCAGCTGCAAGCTTTTCATTAATGCAGCATAGGGAAAAATACACACAGATCGGGGAAGCTGCAGCGAAACTCATATACACACACATACAAACCAATGCAAAACCCAGATGCCAACAACACAACGACACACGGCTCATACACACATAGACGGGCGCTACAATTTTGGGGAAAAGAAGGAGAGATAGTAGCCTGATTACATTATTTTTTGGTGTACAGACGTGTGTGAATTTGTGCGTGAGAAATTAATATTTTGTTTAAAGGATTCTAATCTTAGCATGCAGCTCTGATATCAATTGTTGTAATTTTACAGTAATCATACTAAGAACAAGAATCACATATATTAATTGAAAGTTTGAAATTCATATCTGCAAATGACATCATTTTGCATGAATATTACCATCTAGATATTTCTCTCCTTGTTACTCAAAATATAACATGTTGTCAATGGAACAAACCAATAAACGATATGGAGATGAGAGCATTATATAGGAAATTATAAAACATGCCCATTACCAACTCTAACCCTAACTAGGGGTTACATAATTACAACCCACATACTTAAAATTACCACATTATAAGAATAAAACCTGTAAAGTGTACAACAGCCCAAGTGATCACTAACATATTTCGCTTAGAGAAAATTAGGCTTATTACTCTAAAAATCAAATCAATTAGATTAATGCACTTAACAT
>CAIGRL010231561.1:0-12764 GCA_903798325.1 Fraxinus xanthoxyloides
CAAATCAGTTCTCCCACGTGGCGATGAGGTGGATGGATGAAGTGGAAGGACCCAAAAAGGCCCGTAACAGTCACTATGATCATTGGAGCATGTTGATGGAAAATTTTCTGCGATCCAAGGAGTATTGGACCATTGTGGAAATCGGAGTGACTGAACCTGCCATTGGAGAAATGTTGACAGAAGCTCAACAAAAGAAATTGAAAGAACAGAGGCTAAAGGATCTCAAGGCAAAAAATTATGTGTTTCAAGCAATCGATCGTTCTATTTTGGAGACTATTCTCAAAAAGGATACTTGCAAACAGATCTGGGATTCAATGAAGAAGAAATACCAAGGCTTTACTAGAGTGAAGTGTGCATAGCTTCAAGCCTTGAGAATGGATTTTAAGATACTGCAGATGAAAGATGGTGAGTCTATTACTAATTATTGTGCAAGAACAATGGGGATAATCAACAAGATGAGATTCCATGGTGAAAAGATAGAGGATGTGACTATTGTTGAGAGATTTTGTGTTCGTTGGTCCCAAAATATGACTATGTGGTCTGCTCAATTGAAGAATCAAAAGATATTGATGAGCTTTCTTTTGATGAACTCCAAAGTTCCTTATTGGTTCATGAACAGAAGATGAATCGAAATTCGACTACCGATGTTCAAGCTCTAAAGGCTTCTACCTTTGCTCAATCCTCAAATTCAAGAGAAAGGAGTAGAGGTAGAGGTAGAGGTAGAGGTAGAGGCAATAGGAGGTAGAGGCAATAGAGATGGAAGCAGACAGTATCGGAATTACAAAGTTGATGTCAAATCCAAGATAGAGTGCTACATGTGCCATAAGTTTTGTCATTACCGATCTAAATGTTATACCAAACTGCCGTACGACAAAGAGAAGGTCGAGAAATCAAATTTTGCAGCAGAACAGAATGAATCAGAGACTTTGTTGATGGCTTATCGTGTCAATGAAGAGATCGAATTAGACATTTGGTATGTGGATACAGGCTGCAACAACCACATGTGTGGAAGTAACTCTTTTTTTTCTTATTTAAATGAAGACTTTCATTCTACTATGAGGTTTGGTGATTGTTCTACTGTGAAAGTAATGGGAAAATGTGATATTAATATTAGAGCCAAGAATGGTTTTGTAGAAACAATTTCCAATGTTTTTTATGTCCCTGATTTGAAAAGTAATTTATTAAGTGCTGGTCAATTGCAAGAAAAGGGTTATGTGATAACTATTCAAAAAGGTGCTTGTGAGATTTATGATCCTTCAAGAGGAGCAATTGCTGCTGTTCAGATGAGTTCAAACAGGTTGTTTCCTTTGAAGATAAGAACATCTCAACCTTGCTTGATGACTGAAGTAAAAGATCCTTCATGGCTTTGGCATTTTCGCTATGGTCACTTGAATCTTGGCGGAATAAAGATACTTCAACAGAAAGATATGGTGACATGCCTCCCTCCAATTACCATTCATTCTCAAGTTTGTAAATAATGTGTTGTTAGCAAACAACATCGTTCTCAATTTCCTCAAGGAAAGTCTTGGAGAGCAAAAAATGTCTTGGAGCTGGTTTATTCGGACATTTGTTGGCCAATAAATCCAAATCCATCTTCAAATGGGGATAAAAGATATCTAATTACTTTCATTGATGTAATTACTTGAAAAACTTGGGTTTATTTTTGGCAGCAGAAATCAGAAGCTTTTAGTGCATATAAAAGCTTCAAGGCATGTGTGGAGAATGAAGTAGAAAGAGTCATTAAAACTCTTCGCACTGATTGTGGAGGAGAATATTGCTCAAAGGAATTTGATGTTTTTTCTGATCAGCAGGGTATTCGAAGAGAACTTATAGCTACCTACACATCGCAATAAAATAGTGTATCGGAGAGGAAAAATAGAACCATCCTCAACATGGTGAGAAGCTTGCTGGCAAAAGGAAAAATTCCCAAAAAGTTTCTGGCCCGAGGCAGTAAACTGGAGCATTCATGTGTTGAACAGATGTCCTACTTTTTCTGTTCAAATTATGACACCCGAGGAGGCTTGGAGTGGGCGCAAACCAGCTGTAGATCACTTCAGGATTTTCGGTTGTATCGCTGATGCACATGTCCCAGATGAGAAAAGGAAAAAGCTTGATGATAAGGGGGAAAAGTGTCTTTCTCGGTGTAAGTGAAACATCCAAAGCATACAAATTGTTCAACCCACTCACGAAGAAGATTGTCACCAGCCTAGATGTCATTTTTGATGAAGAGAACACCTAAGATTGGAATAAACAGTAGCCTGCTCCAGTCATTTTTGATGAAGAAAATGATGAAGAAATGTAGCAGCCCCTACAACCACATATTTCAGCGGCTTATGTCCCTGAAAATTCACCAAATGAAGCTCCAACAGCCGCCGAACCTTCTCCAACAGCAGCAGAATCTACTGATTCACCAGTTGAATCACGTCTTCATCGTATTCAAAAAAGGCCTGCATGGATGGAAGACTATGAGGTAGCTGAAATTGAAGATCCAGTCAATCATTTTGCTTTATTTTCAGATTGAGATCCTACAACTTTTGAAAGTGCTATCAAAGAAGCAAAATGGCGAAAGGCGATGGATAGTGAAGTTGCTGCTATTGAAAGGAATAATACCTGGGAGCTGACTGATCTGCCAAAAGGACACAAGACTATTGGTGTCAAGTGGGTTTACGAGACAAAATTGAATAAGAATGGAGAAATTGATAAGTACAAGACTCGACTCGTTGCAAAGGGGTACAAACAAGAATTTGGTGTTGACTACAAAGAAGTGTTCACTCCAGTAGCAAGACTAGACACTATTCGATTGATGTTAGCCACTGCTGCCCAAATTTCATGGCCTGTATATCAGCTGGATGTAAAGTCAGCATTTTTGCATGGGGAATTGGAAGAAGAGGTGTACATTGATCAACCACCTGGATATGTGAAGCATGGTCACGAAAATTAGGTATACAAGTTAAAAAATGCATTATATGGACTAAAACAAGCACCTAGAGCTTGGTATAGTAGTATAGATGCTTACTTTGCTAAGGAATGTTTTCTTAAATGTCCTTATGAGCATACACTCTATGCTAAATTTGGAGTAGATGGGAAGATGCTTATAGGTTGCTTATATGTTGATGACCTTATTTATATTAGTAATGATGGAGTCATGATTGCTGATTTTAAGAAATCTATGATGAATGAATTTGATATGACGGATTTGGGGTTGATGCGCTATGTTCTTGGCATTGAAGTAGTGCAATCACCTGTTGGTATCTTTATTTCACAAAAGATATATGTCTTTGAAATTTTAGATATGTTCCAAATGAAGGATTGCATCCAGTTTTGACTCCAACTGAAGTTGACCTGAAACTCACAAAACATGGAGCAAAAAAAGGGTGAATACTACTCTATACAAGCAAATTGTTGGGAGTCTCATGTATTTGACATCCACAAGACCAGACATCATGTATGCTGTGAGTGTAATCAGTAGCTACATGGAGAATCCATCTGAAGCTCATCTCTTAGCTGCAAAGAGAATTTTTCGTTACTTGAAAGGTACATCAGACTATGGAATCATGTATAAAACTACTGGAAAATCAAAGTTGATTGGTTTTTCAGATAGTGATTATGCTGGAGACCTCGATGATAGAAAGAGTACATCTGGGTATGTGTTTATAATAAGCTCTGAAGCTGTAACTTGGTCATCAAAGAAGCAACAAATAGTGACACTATCAACTACTAAAGCTGAGTTCGTTGCAGCAGCATCAAGCTCATGTCAAGCTATTTGGTTACGAAGGTTACTTGGAGTTCTACACAATCAGCAACAAGGTCCAACTTTAATCTACTGTGATAATGTTTCTGCCATTAAGCTGTCAAAGAATCCTGTTCTACATGGAAGGAGCAAGCATATTGATGTGAGGTTCCATTTTCTACGTGACTTATGCAAGAATGATGTTATTGAGTTGTTTTGTAAGAGTGAAGATCAAGCTGCAGATTTGTTAACCAAGACGCTCAAGCCTCCTGTCTTCATGAAGCTTAGAAGAATGCTTGGAGTATGCTCTTTCAAGGATATCATTTCAGAGGAAGCTTAGTATTGCTGTTGAATTGTTGAAGTTGTTTGTTCTAAACTGATTTCTGCAGATCTCAATTTAAGGGAGAGTGTTAGATATTTATTTAACATATTATTCACTTATTTACTTGGAAGCTCTATTATTTGTTTTGACAGTTTGTTGTTTGACCGAATCCATGGTCATTTGTTTAGTGGTTACTAGAAAATGGCTTTTTCTTTGCCTAGTTTATAGGAGTTAATGTTAGTGGCCAAACATGGTAGACTTATTTGTTTTTTTCTTTCTATATGTATTGCCTATTTATAGGCTATTACTTTATTCAATGAAGAATGTAGAGAGCTTCAAAAGCAGAATACGTTTCCTTTTTCTTTGTTTCATTAATAGTGTTATTAATCTGGGACTGAAGCTAGAAAAAGTTTAGAAGAAAAAGATTCATATAAATTCTTTGTGCTTCCTTTCAGAATACAAGTGGTTTCCATCAATTTTGTCTCTTTTGTCTTACATGATGTACTCTCTTTCATCTAACATAAACCGGTGCAATATGTTAAACAGCAAAAATAACTTGCAAAGAAATAATAGCAAACACATGTCCCTTCTATGCAAACCCTCTTAAGAAATAAAGGTATGCGAACCTCAGAAAACAAAAGCGAGCATTCATAAAATGCAAGAATTTGCAACCAAAAGTAGCATTCTAATTTATGTAGGAATTCTTATACATGATTCCTGAACACGGTTCTTTGAAAAATTTACTACAAGTTCTATAACACGTGATCACAAATCAGGCTGAAAGGCAAGGAAAAATGAAGAAAGATAATTGATTTTCTATAACCACAATTTTTTCCAATAAAGTTTCATGTAAGATCTTTACGTGGATATTTGTGGATGAATATTGATTGATATGATGGGATATTTTACTGTTTTAAAACTGCAGATTGCTGTTTTTTGTTTTGTTACCGCATTTTAAGGTTTTTCGGCTTATTAGTTATAACGTATGAAGAGGTATTGTTCGATTAACAAGTCTCAGCTTACATGAAACAATAACATAACCTGCTGTCCACTCATTCATTTTTCTCACATTTATACTTTTTTGTTGTAGATCAGGCTACAGTCACAAAAGAGTAGGTCACATTCAACGTGTTATAGGTCACAATTATAAGATATTATCGCAATATACCCCCAAAATTCAAAGCCAGATCATGATCATATAAATATAGGGTCAAAGAATATTACTTTAAATTCAAATTTTAAACGAACGCCATGAAAGTTACGGTTACAATTTCGCACACACCGGGTCACAAACAATTTAGTTACACTCATAACAGGTCATGATCATATTGGCACATTATCAAATAAAGATTGTTGTTAAACATTGTCCGCTTTTTATGTCACAAGCTCAAGTCACAATTTGTTATCAACAATAAATTTTATTCTATTATTATTTCAATACAATAAATTCAATATTACACAAAATTCTGAACAAATTCAAAAAATTATAAGCAAAAATAGTATCATGCTAATACACAAATTCTTGTACTATGTGACCAGCTTTCGCTATTTCTTTTCATTCAATTTTCACCTTCCGTGGTTTTGTAGCACAATATGTTCAAGTTTCTACTATTGTGACCACATCCACCATACCTTCCACATTTCAGAACATGTGACATTTCACAAGTTGACTTTTTCATCTTCTTTGTAGGACATCCAGAACTTCTATTTTGATTAGCTATGACCTCCGTACAATAGCCAAACATGCAGAACTCCCATTATTGTTAAATAACATAATTTTGTTAATTCACATTCACACCGTACACCAGAATAACAAGAATGGTCACAAATTATAGTATAATTCACAAATATAAACATCAAAAATCTAATGTTCACAAAATATAGCACGAGTCACATACATATAAGAAGATCACAAATAATGTATTGGTTAAAACATCAATGGTTACATTATACAACACTGGTCACAAATATGAATCCTTAGAAATTTGAATGTTAAAAAATAATAGTACTGATCACATATTGAATGTAGTATATATAAGGTCACAAGTAACAATATTGATCGTAATATATTACATAGTACGTTTCGATTTATGATTATAGTAAAAATGATATCATGTTCTATAGCATTTTTCGAAATGCTATCGTATGTGATGTTATTAAAAGTTGTACATCTATTATAACGTTTTATGAATGCTATTATAAAGTGTTATAATTTTTTTTTACATAGCATTCTATCATCGGTATGGTTGTAGTATTTATAGCATTCTTTTCATACAATCTTTTTTATTTGATAGCATTTTTTTGTTATAATTTTGACTTCAATAACATTCTTTAATCGTCATAGTTATATTTTCAATAGTATTCTTTTTCCATGATGTATTATTTTCAATAGCTTTTTTGTTTATAATGTATACATATTACATAGCATTCCTAATTCCTTAATTATCAAATGTAAATATTCAATATCATTATATTTTGGACTAAAAATATGTACAACAATAACCAAGTCAATAATAAATTCCAAACAACCATCAATATTATTCGTAGAAATACATAAGTGTAGCTGTTCAATAGAGAAATCTAATTATATTATGTCTCATATCAAATACTAAGCAATATATATTTGAAAATGCAACAAACAAAAATAAATTAGAATCATCTCATTCTAGTTCTTCAAAAAAAAAAATTCTTGAATTCTTGCAACTTGTTTGGAGAACACATCCATCGAACAAATGATGCATTTAAATCTGAAAATTAACAAAGTGATACAACTTATTAGATTGTAAAATAATATGAAGTAAAGAAATTTAAAACTATAATTAGTGACCCAAGATATTAGGGTATAAAATTTGACCTTATTGTCAAATCGTCATGCAACTATGGTTTCAACACATTCTTCAATACAAGTCATATCAGAAGTAGACATATATTCGGCTTGGAACATTTCAATCTTATATTGAGCAGTACACAACAAAGACAAAATCTAAGGAAACTTCTAAAATATCACTAACCAAACTATCAAAGCCCTACTTAGAGCATCTTAAGGGGGATTATCTTTAAGATAAACTCCAAGATTGTGACTTATGTTGGCTAATTTTGAATGTACTCCGCACATTTGGAGTTAAGTTATCCCAAAATTTGGTTTTAGTCAAAACTACTCAAATCTGGTTTATATCAACCTTTGTTTTTAATCTTGTTTATCCTAGAATAGACTTAGTTTTGGATCACAAACTCTGTTACCCGAAGCTCAAAGTTTCGCCATAAAATACTCTTTGCAGAACCTATTGACTAATACATTTAGCATTGTTCAACAAAAATTAATACTACTTTTGTCAATATTGTACGGTGTGTAACTTGAAACTTATAGGATGGATATTTAGTTTATGATATAATACAAAATAATAATAGTTCGTACTAGAATCCCAAACTATTAATTTAAATAAAGTTAAAGACAGATAACACAAGTTTGTTGGGCAATGGACAAATAGGAACAATTAAAAACCAACATAAGGTATAAAACATGATGCAAAGCACCTCTAGCATCTCAATAACACTCTCCAATCAAATGTACTACAGTTGTTGTCAGAAATTTTGGAAGAGAATAAAAACATAGACCTGCAACGATTCATGTCTACGACCGACATGGAATCCAATGTCAACTTGTTAGCCAAATTGAAAAATGCAGAGATATTCTTGGATGTTCTGAAGTCATTGGAAGTGGTCCCACAAACTGAATCCACCAAAAGTGTCCAAATCGATGGCCTCAACATGTGTGCACAAAGGGTTGCATGCAACCCGAGGCATACGTGGTTTCGGTTTGTCATTACGGTTGAATTGGAAGGAACCAAGGTGTTGGTGGGTACGGATGAGGTGGTCTATGGCATGGGTGGTCTCGGTGATAGAGGATAATTTTGTGACATTTGGATTCGTTTAGTGCGATTCTCCTTACTACTTTTGGGACGTAAGGCCTACATGAGGTGTTGGGACTCTAATCAAAGGTGAGGAAGTGTTGGGGAAATGTTTATGTCGATGGTGATGGGCAGGTCCTTTTGACTTTGGTGGAAGTTAAGGGTAAATAAACGGTGCAGTGTCTTTAGAGCTTAACCAATTTCTGATTCTCAAATTGATAGGGGATTTCTGGGTGGTACGTCACAGGTGGCGATAGAGGTGAAGGTGAGTTGTAGGTGCAGTTTGATGGTGTAGATGAGGTAAAGGTGGTAGTGGTGATGCAATGGAGGTACAGATGTTGTATTGGTCGTGGGTTGTGGATTTGAGGTGGTGGCGGCGATTTCAGGGGTGGCAATGGTGGTGGAATGGGTAGGATGAGAAGAAAAGTGATTGTAGCTAGTTAATTGGGTAATTGTAACCAGTTATTTTGTAATTCGTAACATAAAAAAGTGTGATTTGCAAAAATTGTGACCCACAATGTGTTTTGTGATTGTGATTGTGACTTTATGTGATTTATGACTGGTATATGCGACTGTAAATTGTTTATTATTGTGACTTTGACCTATTTTAATAGGTCACTCAATTTTATTAGGTGGTCACAAAATAGGTTTTGAATTTTTTTCACAAGTTTCTTATTTTTGAAAATGTATTTTGAAACCTTTATAGTTTTGTGCTTTTCCTTTCAAATATTATAGTTGAAAGTTTCTTAAAACTTTCTGTAGAGGTTTTTAAAAGTTTCTATCTTTTGCAAAATAAAATCTTAGGAAACTATTTTTTGAGTTTAAAAAATCTTTGTGAGAGTTTGAAAAAGAGCATATGAAACATGTCCACAATAGAAGCACTAGCCTTTTAGAAGTTTCCATGCAACGTAGCATTAGATTAGATTAGATTTTCTTTTAAGTAGCATGCTACATATTGTTTATTTTTGTTAGTTTGAAAAACTAATATACTAAGAGTTTTTTTTCTCTAATTTTGATCTAAATTAATATTCGAAAGAATCAACAATTTGTCGATCTTGTGCTCATCTTCACCTTTTATGCCTTTTGCTAGATCAGCTCTTTACTAAACACTTGTTCATTTGTAGCCAACTTTATATGCTATCAATTCTTGGTGATGGTTGTGTCAATTGCTCCATGTTGCTTGGTTATTCTTGATAATAACCGATCTACTGAATTAGATCTTGTAGTATGAGTCACATATAGAAATATGGGTTCATGATTGGAAAAAAGATGAGTGTATAATGACTGTGTATTTGGTACTTGAGTGTGGTTGAAAGAGTTTTTAGAAGATTATGGCCCGTTTGACAGAATCTTTGTAGTAAAAAAATATTTCTGAAACTAAGAAGTTGCTTTTGAAAATGTTTAAATAATTTTCTAGAACTATTTTATATGTATAGAAGAGTTTTTATAGAAAGTTGGTCTATCATAATTTTCTCATTAAGCTCTTTTATAAGAAGGCAAAGAAGAGCCTCTACCAAACAAGCTCTATTTACAATATCCAAAATTCTTTAGATTCTAGTTCGAATTGCATTGGTAACACTTTCAAAGGGAGAAATGGTATATTTATTTAAAATACTCAAAAATACATATTATTTAAAAAGGGAACAATTTGTCATTTCATAAATTTGACAATAATCACAATCTTAATTAACTCAATCTACTCTAAATATCTAGATTCACTATTCTTACTCTTTAAGTGAGTAATTTCTCCATTTATCAATGACTTATGCTACAATGACAGGCTAAATGACATATGGTACACATGTCAATACATGATTTGACAGTTTGAAAAAACACAACTTTTGGTATTATATAGGCCCAAAAATACAAAGTAATGCAGAAAATAGAAAGAACACAAAGAATTTTTCGCTCTAAGGCTCGGATGTTCGCCCAAATTAGGGCTAATCGCCCGTTGAGCATTCATCGAAATGGTTAACGCTCCGATTCACTAGAAATCAACAATATTATCAAGATCAAAGTTATAATACAACAGATCCACAAAGGAACAACCCTCAAACCCAAGAATCTTTGACATAAACTCTCAGAAATACAATTACACACAGTAACCAAAGGTTACTGCCCACATAAGAATAGAAAACACAACCCAAGCATTAATCAACACTAGATCTCACTAAGAATCATATAGGAAAAAAGATTACAGGTGAAAACCAAATGTTTTTCGTGAGAGAACAACGGGAGCAGTAGAGAGAACCCTAGAATAATTTCGAAGGAATGAGATGAATGAGAGAGTCAAGCCAAAATATCAACAGTCAGAAGCATCCAATGGACACAGCTTATCCACGTGTTACAATCTCAACCTTTAAGATAAGTGTGATTTGTGTTGCCGGGTTGCATTCTAAATGGGTTGGACATCTCACAATAATAAGGGTAGCATCACAGGGCCAGGCGTAAGGTAAAAGAATTGGGCTACATCATTGGGCCAAAATAGTTAAACACCAAACTTAACAATCTCTACATTGCTTGACAATATAGGTTTCACAGTGAATTGAAGGTTAACTCATACTTTAGTTTCATTTGCTCTTTGTACCTGCAAAGAACATTAATCAGTAATAACATTTAAGAGATTTAAACAATCCCTAAATTTGAATAAAGGAAGAATTTTTGTACTCGTGCAACATGATTTTACTTAGTAGATATTTTATCAATTTTCATGATTTCATTTACTAAACATCTCTTATAAAATGAAATTTAATATCAATATGTTTAGTTCTATCATGAAATATAGGATTTTTAATTATGTGTATTGCAGACTGATTGTCAGAAAATATTACAACATTGTTTTCAGAAAAATCAATTTCATTTAGCAAATTTCTCAGCCATATACCTTCCTTCACAGCATCAGTGGTTACAATATATTCAGCCTTTGTTGAGGACAATGCTATAATCTTTTGTAGTTGTGATTTCCAACTAATGCAGGTACCATTTAAAGTAAAGACATATGTAGAAGTTGATTTTCTATTATCACAGTTACCAGCAAAATCAGAATCAACAAAGCCTTTAAGTCTAATTCCAGTTTTACTTTTACTTAACATAAGCCCTAAATTAGAAGTGCCTTTTGAGTATCTTAATAACCATTTCATGGCTTCCCAATGATTTTCATCTGGATTGCTCATATGTCTACTCAAAACACTTATAGCAAAGGCAAGATTAGGTCTAGTGCATATCATAACATACATAATAGACCCTACAGTATTGGCATATGGAACCTTTTCCATTCTAGTCTTTTCTAATTCAGTTTTAGGGCATTGTTCTGCTGAAAATTTAAAATGACTACTAAGAGGTAATGTGACTTGCTTGGCATTATCCATAGAAAATCTGCATAAAATTTTTGAAATATAAGACTGTTAAGTGAAAAACAAATTATGATTACTCTTATTTTTTTCTAATTTCCTTCCCTAGAATCTTTTGAGCTTCTCCTAAGTCTTTCATTTCAAATTCATGTTTCAATTTTTGCTTAATCATGTTAATTTCAGTAATATCATACCCAGCAAGTAACATATCATCAACATAGAGCAAAAGATAACAAGAATCAGGGCCAACACTGCCCTTATAGTAAAAACATGGATCATATTCACTTCTATTAAAATCAAGTCCCTTTATAAAAGTATCAAACCTGATATACCATTGCCTTGTGACTTTTAAACCATAGAGAGATTTTTGTAAAAGATGTACAATGTTTTCTTTACCTTTTTGTTCAAAACCTTTTGGTTGAGAGATATATATATTTTCATTTAAGTTTCCATGTAAAAAAGCAGTTTTGACATCCAATTGTTCTAATTCAAAATCAAATTGAGATACAATAGAAAGCAAAACTCTTATAGATGTGTATTTGACTAAATTCAAATCCCTCTCTTTGGTTAAAACCCTTAGCAACTAATCTGACCTTAAGTCTCACATTTTTCACCTTCAACGTTTCCTTCTTTTACTTTAAAAATTCATTTACAGTCAATGACTTTCTCCCCTTTAAGTTTACTCACTAAGGTTCATATCTTATTTTTAGCTAATGAGTTCATTTCATCGTTCATAGCAACAAGCCACAAACTAGCATGTTTCCCTCCAATGGCCTCTTTATATGTGTTAGGCTCATTTTCTAGAAAGTTTTGAACATTTAAAGTTTTAACAAATTTAGGGTCTAGATGAAGGTCTAACTTTTCTTCTTGTTCTATCTCTTGCAAGATGATAATCATCTAAAAGGCTTTCAGGTTGGTTTGTTGATAAGTCAACGGGTTCAACCTCGTTGTTAGGCTCAGTTTCACCTCAAACTGATCATCATTCCTAGAATTTAAATCTGTCTGGAAGATTTTTGTTCTGAAACTATTTTATTTTGATCAGTTTCAGGTGTAGCAGGTACTGCTCATTTAATGTAGAGCATGTTAACCTCATTAAAGACAACAGTCCTACTAATAATGACTTTATAACCCCCTAAAGATTTCAGTCAGACTCTAAAACATTTAATACCTTCACCATATCCTCCCTTAACAGACCTCGGCTCCAATTTGCCCTTATTTTGATGTACATAGACAGCACATCCAAAAACTTTTAATTTAGGATAATCTACAATGTTGCCATTCCAAACATGATCAGGGGTATCAAATTTTAAGGATTTAGTAGGACGTTTGTTTATCAGATATGAAGCAGTTTTAACTGCTTCCCCCTTAAATAATTTTGGCAGTCCTGAATTTATCAGCATACATTCGACCTTTCCTTAACAAAGTCCTATTCATCCTTTCTGCAAGGCCATTCT
>CAIGRL010231569.1:0-10926 GCA_903798325.1 Fraxinus xanthoxyloides
GATTTGATTTCAATCCCTGTGGAAAACGATAATCTACTCTCACTATAATAAAACTTGACATCGTACAATTGCAGTGGGAAAATTCACGCACCACCCACAGTGCATCATCAAGCTTCCTTGACCAATCAGTTCTCGAGCCGTTTACGTTCATCTCCAGTATTCTCTTCAGCTCTCTGTTTGACACTTCTACTTGACCACTTGTTTAGGGATGATAAGGTGTAGCAACTTGATGTTTTACTCAATATTTTGCCAATACTGACTCCAGGATCCTGTTGCAGAAGTGTTTACCCCATAACTAATAATGGTTCTAGGGGTGCCAAGCGTCAGAATATGTTTTTCTTCAAAAAATTAGCAACCACTCGAGCATCATCAGTTGGTGCTGCTACTGCTTCTACCCATTCTGATACATAGTCAACTGTCACCAAAACGTACTGATTGTTGTAAAACGATGGAAATGGTCCCATAAAATCTATCCTCCAAACATCGAAGAGTTCCACTTCGAGAATTGAATTCAAAGGCATCTCATGCCTTTTGGAGATAGTCCCTATACATTGGCATTGATTATGGGGTTTTAAAAATTCATGAGCATCCTTAAATAGTGAGGGCCAATAAAATC
Organism: Fraxinus xanthoxyloides; assembly: GCA_903798325.1. NCBI lineage: Eukaryota > Viridiplantae > Streptophyta > Magnoliopsida > Lamiales > Oleaceae > Fraxinus > Fraxinus xanthoxyloides. Next base: position 617 of record CAIGRL010231569.1, read on the forward strand.
CTGAATGTAGAACTTTCGCTGCTGTCTTCAAAGATCCAAAATGCCAGCACAAGCTGAAGAGTCACAACACTTCAGAATTTGAGGGATCTCCTCATTTGGCACATATCCTCGAATTATTTGATCGGCACCCCTCCTATATAATATGGGATCTTCCCAATAATAGTATTTCAACTTTGAAAAGAAATTCTTCCTTTGGTGATATGTTAACTTAGGTGAAAGCACAATACAAGCTAAGTAATTCACTATGTCTGCATACCATGGCCCGCAGTTAACAGCAAATATACACTAATCTGGGAAAGAATCCTTTATACTGTCCTCGTCCTTTTGTTCTGCTTGTTCAAGCCTTGAAAGGTAGTCTGCTACCACATTTTACTACATTTCTTGTCTCGAATCTCTAAGTCAAACTCTTAAAGTAAAAGTATCCACCAAATCAGCTCAGGCTTCGCATTTTTCTTAGATAGTAAATATATAAGAGCTGCATGATCTGCATAGACAATTACCTTCTGTCCTATGAGATATGATCTGAATTTATCGAAAGCAAACACAATGGCTCGCAACTCTTTTTCCATGGTGGCATAATTCATTTGTGTATTTATCAAAGTTTGGCTTGCGTAGTAAATGACGTAAAGAATTTTATCCTTTCTTTGACCAAGTACTGCCCCAACTTCATTGTCGCTGGCATCACACATCAACTCAAATGGAAATTTCTAGTTTGGTACAGCTATAACCGGTGCTGAAATCAACTTTTCTTTAAGAGTGTTAAAGGATGCAAAACACTCATCAGAAAAATTATATGGTGTATCATTTTCAAGTAGGCTGCACAGTGGTTTGGCGATTATGGAAAAATCCTTAATAAACCTCCTGTAGAACCCTGCATGGCCAAGGAAACTACGTACTCCTTTAACTAAAGTTGGTGGAGGTAGCTTTTCTATCACCTAAGTCTTTGCTTTATCTACCTCGATACCATTTGCAAAAATCTTGTGCCCCAGTATTATTCCTTCTTGCACCATGAAGTGACACTTTTCTCAATTTAACTCCAGATTTGTTTCCTCACATTGCCGCAAGACCGTTTCCAAAATTGAGTGACAGCTCTCAAATGATAAACCAAACACTGAAGAGTCATCCATGAAGACTTCACTGATTTTCTTCACCATATTTAGAAAGATTGCCATCATGCATCGCTGAAATGTGGCATGAGCATTACATAACCCAAATGGCATTCTTCTATATGCAAAGGTACCATAAGGGCATGTAAATGTAGTCTTCTCCTGATTCTCTAAGAAACAGTAATGTGAATGCCCTGTAAGTCTTTCCAACATCTGATCAATGAAGGGTAAAGGAAAGTGATCTTTTCGAGTTGCATTATTTAGCGTCATGTAGTCTATACATATCCTCCATCCTGTGACTGACCTAGTCGATATCAACGTATTATTCTCATTCTTTACCACTGTAATCCCTTCTTTCTTCGGCACAACATGAATCGGACTAACCCACTTGCTATCAGAGATTGGATATATGATGCCTGCATCAAGGAACTTTATTACCTCTATTCGCTGGACGTCCTTCATGGTAGGATTCAATCTACGCTGATTTTCCACTATTGGCTTATATTCTTTCTCTGTTAAGATTTTGTGCATGCATATCGATGGACTAATCCCTCTAATGTCTGTTATAGACTACCCAATAGATGTTTTATGTTCTCGCAAAACTCTTAGTAGTCTTTGCTCTTCCAACTCGGTCATCTGATTTGCAATAATCACAAGAAGTGTAGACGACTCTTCTAAGTAGGCATACTTCAGATGTGATGACAGTTGCTTGAGCTCAAGATTTGGTGATTTCTGAATAGAAGGTAGTGGTTTACTAGGTCCTTTACCAAGTTCTTCAAACTGCCTTCTTCTAATGGGTAGCGTAGATTTTACAATACAGGCGATCTGGCTTATCTCTTCAATTGTTGCTTTTGTATTTTGTGAGTGTACAAGATGATTCTCCAAGTGGTCTTGAGGGTGCTCAAGAATGAAAGTCTCCTCCATAGCCAAATCTATCATATCAATGCGCAGACAATTGTCTGATTCAGTAGGATACTTGATTGCACTGAAAACGTTGAATATCAGCTCATCATTCAATCGTAGCATCAATTGTCCCTTCTGAACATCTATTAAGGCCTGACATGTTGCGAGGAATGGTCTTCCCAATATCAATGGCACTTTCTTGTCCTCCTCAACCATGTCCAAAATGACGAAGTCTATCGAGTAAATAAATTTATCTACTTTCACCATTATATCTTCAATAATTAATATGGGAAATTTTACGGACCTATCTGCTAGCTGCAAAGAGATCGATGTTGCCTTTACTTATCCTAAGCTTAGTTTCCTAAAAATAGAGTAAGGAATAAGGTTAGTGCTAACACCTAAATCATAAAGAACCTTATCAAATGTTATTTCACCAATGGTACAAGGGATAGTAAAACTCTTGGGTCCTTTAGTTTAGGTGGCAGCTTATTTTGTAAGATGACACTGCATTCTTTGTTCAGCATAACTGTTCCTAAATCCTCCAGCTTCTTCTTGTTTGTAAGTATCAATTTTGCATAGTTGGGCATTTGTGCAAGTGCATCCATAAATGGTATATTGATATGCAGCTTTTTGAACACCTCAATGAACTTTGAAAACTGCTTATCCAGCTTATGCTTCTGTAGCATATGTGGGAATGGGAGTGGTTGAACGATTTCTTTGGCGAGAGCGGTTACCTTAACCTTTGGATCCTCTGATTCTTTTTCTTGTTCTTTATACTGCTCAGATTCCTTCAATTGATTCTCAACCGGGGTAGATATCTTCTCTTCTATAGCAATTGGTCTCTTCACATTTATCTTAGGTAACTGTATCCTACTGCGAGTAGTAATTTCCTTGTAGTACTCATTCGAATTTGTTTCAGTGTCACTAGGCAATGCTCCTGACAGTCTCTCTGAAAGTACCTTTACTATCTGTCTCATCTGATTTTCCAATTTTTTAATAGCAGTTCCCTGAACTTGCAAGCTCTTATAAGTACGTTGCATATGTTGAGTAGATATTTCTGCCGCTTTGTCACAAGATCTTCTAATGACAATTTTTTCTCATTCTACTGAAAGCCTGGCGGTGTAGTTTACTGTGGTACAGTCTGAGTACCTTGGTTGTTACTCCACTGAAAACCTGGATGGTTTCTCCAGCCTAGGTAATAGGTGTTAGGATTTGGATTAAGTTGCTGCATTTGAAAATTTTGAGTGTAGTTCACATCTTCCATTGTCTGAACAAAATGAGATCCTATATTACAATCAACACTCTCGTGGTTCCCTCCACAATATTTGCATTTCGGTCTGATTGCCTGGGCTACATTCATTTGATCCACCTTTTGTCCCAATGATGTCAATTTTGATGAAATTGCTGTCAAAGAATCAACTTCGAATACCTTTGTAGCTCTCTTTCCACTTGTCCTTTCAGTAGGCCAAAGTGCACTGGTGAATGCCAGGTCCTCCATGATTTTATAGACATGATCCGTGATTCTTTTTGTGATAGAACCATTGCATGCGGAGTCTATGTTAACCCTATTTATCGAATTCAGACCATTGTAAAAGTACTGCACTTGAAGTCATTTCTACAATCCGTGTTGTAGACATTGGCGGAGTAAACCCTTGTATCATTCTCAAGCATCTGAATAACACTTAGAGTCCACTTGTTGGAATATTGTAATCTCGTCTCTCATCTTTGCAATCCTTTTTCGATGGAAAATACTTGCTAAGGAATTTCTGACTCAGTTGGTTCCATGTAGTGATGCTTTGAGGTGGACAAGTCTAACCACTCTATGGCGGAGTCTCTCAACGTGTATGGAAAAAGTCTCAGCCTGATTGCTTCACTGGACATCCCTAGATATTCGATAGTTGCACACATGTCCAGAAATCTTGATACATTGGGATTCTCCGAAACTCTCCCAAAAATTGTAGCGCATTTTGAAACATGTTGATCACTTCAGTCCATAAATGGAAGTTTGCCTGACCAAATGCTGGATATACAATACTGAATTGGCTTTTCATGATCGGTGGAACCATGTACTCTCCCATCAACCTAGTGTTTTCATTGACTGCAACTTTATGTGGTGGCTCTACTCTCAGATTAGCCCCGATGGCTATTTGATTTGTATTTTCTTCTGCTATATCTTTCTTTTTTTTTGTTTTTGGTGTGTTTCCAACTGTTGCCTTTTTCGAATGTTGAATGTTAGTTTGATCTCCGAGTCAAATTGAGCAAGATCACCGGTTCCCAAACTTTGCATACACGTTCTCGAAAAAGTAAGCAGGAAACACAATAATTTTTTAAAAACTAAACTAAAGAAAAACAGTAAAATCCAAATTAAAGCTATTGTTAACTAAACCTAACAAAAATAGTAGTCCCCGACAACGGCGCCGAAAACTTGACTGTTTGAGGACCCGCAAGTGAACGAGATCGTGATCAAGTAATATAGTAGTGAGTAAAATGTCGAACCTACGAGGACTACATATTTTATCGAGCTAAAGTTAAAATCACCTTAATCGAATAGCAATAATAGTTTATAATAAATGTATATCTAATTTATCACTTACAAGAAATTAAAGTAAGAGTTTATCAATTTATGAGATGTATTGCTAAGATCTAGAATCCCCCTTGTTCATCCATTTTTAGTTTAACAATTAAATTGACAATTCGTTAGCATGCAAGTTGGTTGATGTTCCAAATTTATTTAAAAGCTTCACTCGTTAGCAATTAAATATAATCCTATATATGACCTTTTCATATTTCTATAAAAGATACCAACATATAAGAAAGCATTAAGCGAGTTGGAACATCTAAAAAAAATCATGCAAGGCATAAAGGTATATCTATATCCTCTATCGAACCTCACAATATTTATTACTATGAGCTAATGATTCTATTACATCTCTCGATGATAATAAAATTTGCAAACAATTCAACTAGTGGCCAATTAATTGAAAAGCAAACTAAAGCATAATAAATATCCACGCATTCAAGCAAATTAACATGAAAATAATTAATTAATACTAAGAATTTCTAAACAAGGGCATCAATATCTTAGCAATATAAAAATTCAGCCTAGCGTAATATTGAAATTAAAAAAACAAAAGTCGAACGACATCACCGGAAATTGACCAAACGTGAAAATATCTGGAATCAATTTTGTTTTTGCCTATGAATGCGTGCACAATCACTTTACTTGAATTTATATAATTCTAATTGCCTCAGTTTCTGTATGTGCCCAACCTTTTCCTCTTTTTGGTGTGTATTGTATGCATCTATATATATTTTTCCAGCCAACTTTGCCTTTGAATTACTTTTCTTGCTTCAGCCCATTTCTATATTTTTTTTTCCTCTTTGCAAATTGTCTGCCTCTTTTTTGTTGTTTTTCTTCTTGTGGCTGTTGCCTTCTTTTCGTCCGCCTCTGTGTGTGTGTGTGTGTGTCCTAATTCACCACTAGTTGGTCCTTGTACTTTAGATTTTTGCCATTTATCGCCATGTTTCACTTCATTTCTTCAATTCATTTTACATTCAAAGAGTTTTACCTATTAAACATAAAATACAACAATTTAGAATATATTTTGTTAAAAGAACTATCAAATGCAGTTATTTTAGGTCCCAAATAAGTGTAAAAAAATTACACTTATCAACTCTCATTGAGGAATGTATGGCTGAAGTTGTGGATTGCTCTACTACTCGTGTGCTTGGCTAGCCCTTGAAACCTCTTTTTCACACAGTTCTAAGACCCGAGAGATTCAATTAAAAGATGAACTCCTACTGATGTAATGAGGCTCTCGTGTTGTTGCAAAATATGCTCATTCCTTTCGCTCTCTATGTGATCAACTTAGTACTATTGGCAAACCCATTGATGACATGGCTAAGGTACATTGGTTTCTATGTGGTCTTGAATTTGATTACAAAATGTTTTCGACCTCCATGTTGTCACAGTTGTCGCTGCCTTCTTTCACCAACTTGGTGCCAAAAGCCTCAGCCATGAGCTTTTCCCTTGGTCCCTTCATGGTGATTCATCCTCCCAATTGACTTTTGTTGCACAACAAGGTTCTTGTTTAGGTAATCCAAAGCCTGCCTACACTTCTTCCACTTCTGGAAAATTTTTGAAGAATTCGGGCATTATGTAAAGTCCCGAAATTTCTTTTTATAAAACAGAATTAATTATTCTATGTGCTATATTTTAATATTTTGGGAAGTGATGGACTAAAGTGTATATATATTGAATTATATTTTATTTGAGCCAAATATTTAAATGTTGATAGAATAATGATAAATATATGAATATTGAGCTCATTGGATAGCTTGAAATTAATCATGTATATTATACTCGAGAAAAAGTCGATTCGAATAAGTTAGGCCCAAGATTTTCCAGTTTATAAAAGTGGTTACTAATTTATTTATTATTATTATTTAAATATTATATTTTAAGAATGAAAGAGGTGTGTGTGCACGTGTACTAGAAAAAAAGGGTGAGATTTCTTTTAAAATGGTTCATTGACTTTATCTTGGGAAATTGATGGGAGTTGACAATTAGGTTTCGTTTCAAATTATTTATTTGTCTTGATTTTAGAAATTGATAGGGATGTTTTTGGCATATGTTGATTGAATTGAAAGAAAGTGATTTTAAGGATTCAATTAGGTAATATTATATGGAAAAAAAAATATGTTTTATTATTTAAATTAGCACCATTTTTACCTAATTTTATGCCATTAGGAGTTTTATTATTTAAATTTTGCACCAATTACTCCTAATTAGGTGCCATTAGATTTTAGGACCTTGCCTATATATATACAACTCTTGCTTTGGGTTAAACAAAGTAAATCCTAAATTCATAAGACCCGACAACAACAAAAAAGTTTTGAGAACGTGAATTTCTTACTTTCTTCCAACAATTCTATTATCGAACAAGGTAGGATACTATGTTTATGTCCTTGTAAAGTTATAATTTTTTTTACGCAATTTATTTCATGAAATGATAATTGACCTGCGGGTCTCAACGAAATGAAATGAAATGAAATGTGGGATCGCCTTCGGGTTTTCTCAATATGTTGCACAAAATATGCTAGAGCATTCGATTGATCTCCGACTGCTTTTGATGAAATGATGGTATGGAATGTTGTAAATTTATGTTTAAAAAGATATTATATTATTTTGGACGCACATATCCTACTGAGTTTAAATTACTCATTCCTTCACATTTTAACATCTCAGGTTTGATCGGTCAATGTGGATGGTGGTTCGGCAGTGTGCGGGTTGCCAAGTAATAAATTTTCAAGAAGAACTTTCAATGACAAATTATGTTATGATATTTTGTGTTTCTTTACTTTTATTTAATATTCTAGATTTCGTGACTATGTTTGATTCAATGTTTAAATGTTCAAATAAATCAAGAGTTTAATTTTTAAATTAAATAGTTCCGCTTCGAGTGTTATTATGAAATGATATCGGTAACACCCCAAGACTTAAGTCAATAAAATTTGGGCGTTACACATTACCTGTTACTGGTGTGGTAAAGGAAGGCACACTGCCAAGAAATGTCATAAACTTGCGAAGTTACTGAAGAAAACCCAAGCGGATGGTTTGATTGAAGCCTTTGCTACTACTTCAGTTGATGAACTAACTGATTCAGAGTGGTACATGGATATTGGGGCTACTTCGCATATGACGAATGATGTTGCTTCTCTTGATAATTCCGTTCCTTATACTGTAATCATCGGGTGTATATTGGTAATGGTACTTCCATGCCTATTTCTAACATGAATTCCATTTCAACCATCGTTGCTTCTCATCCCTTACCTTTATCTAATGTTGTCATTGTGCCTAGTCTTACTAAAAATCTCTTGTCAATTAGCAATCTTACTCGTGAGAATAATTGTTCAGTTACTTTCTCTTCTTCTGGTTTTACCATACAAGACTTGGCAACAAAAACGGTGGTGGAAGTGGGTGATGTGAGAAAGGGCTTTATGTTCTTGACCGTGGCCATGCTAGTTTTTTATCAAGTCTTTTTAATGTAGTACAATCCTATTGTATACAAAATGATTAGGATTAAATATTTATAATGAGATGTTTAGTTGTAATAAGTTTTATCTTTTTATTCTAATATTAATTAGAATGAGATTGCTAATTCATTTAAGATTATGATTTTTTTAATTTCTTTATTTTAGTTTCCTTAAATTAATATGAATAGGGAATAATTTTGTTTATAAATATAGGGGCATTGTACACTTTTCAACAACAATCAACTATTATTCAATATATACAAGACATGATTGTTCAAATATCATTCTTAATTATTACATAATTCTTATTACAAGAATTTCAAAAAGGCTTCCGTACCAAGATTGGTATTAGAGCAAGGAAATTGCCTTAATCCGATGGCCGACAAAAGTATTGGTGGCAGTCGAATAACCGATGATGAACGGAGTCTCGACAAACTTGAACAACGAATCGAGGGGATGGATGACTTTGTTGAGCTTTGAAAGGATTCGCAAGCCCATGGAGAAGCAAATTGACAAGAATTTGCAGACCTTAACTACCATGAATGTTGGTTGTTTCAACAAGTATAGAACACGTCAACATGTGGCCAGAGAATTTCCTCGAGTCCCAGCCAAGTTCATACACACAAGTTATTAAGGATTATTTTCTTCAACAAAACTCGAGGACAAGTTTTTTTCAAGTGGGAGAGACTGATGTAGGACAATCCTATTGTAAAGGGTTAGGATTAAACATTTATAATAAGATGTTTAGTTATAATAAGTTTAATCTTTTTATTCTAATATTAATTAGAATAGGATTTCTAATTCATTTAAGATTAGGAATTTTTTTTAATTTCTTTATGTTAGTTTCCTTACATTAATAGGATTAGGAAATAATTTTGTCTATAAATATAGAGACATTGTAACAACAATCAACTATTATTCAATATATACAAGACATGATTATTAAAATATTGTTCTAATTTATTACATAATTCTTACTACAAGAATTTTATAAACGTTTACGAATAAGACATACATCTTTTCGCATTGTTTCTTCTTTAAATAAGCATGGTGATATTACAATTTCTAATAAAAGCATGAATGGTTCTAAGCCTTGTTTGGTTATCAATTGGGAAAAAGCCATCGTTTACCTTTCTCTAGTTTAGATAAACGTTGTGTCTCCTTATTTGAACAAATACATTGCGATTTATGGGGGCAATCACCAGTTATCTCCCCTTCTGGATATAAGTACTATTGTGTTTTGATAGATGATTTTTCTCGCTGTAGTTTGTTTTATCCATCAAAGCTTAAGTCCAATTTTTTTTTTGACATATTTGTTCAATTTAATAAGTATGTCCAAAATCAATTTGACTGTAAAATCAAATCTTTTCAATGTGATGGTGGTACTAAATTTACTAATCATTGTTTTACCCCTTTTCTTCGTGAGAATGGTATAGTTAAGCTTATCGCTTGTCCTTATACACCAAATCAGAATGGTATCATGGAAAGAAAGCATTGTCACATTATTGAAACTAGTCTCACCTTCATGTTCCATTCTCATGTACCTTTACACCTATGTGCTGAGTCCTTTTCCATGGCTTGTTATCTCATTAATCGCCTCCCATCACCAATTCTTCATGGTAAAAGTCCCCTTACAAAATTTTATATGGTTGCCTTCCTTCTTATTCCTCGTTACATACTTTTGGTTGCCTTTGCTTTCCTTTTCTACGTGATTATATGCCTAATAAATTTTCTCCAAGGTCTCTTCCTTGTGTTTTTATTGGCTATAGTCACCTTCATAAATGTTTTCGTTGCTTGGATAAGAAAACTAACCTGGTCTATATTTCTTGCCATGTCTAGTTTTTCGAAGATTGTTTTCCTTATGCTTCATCGACTCTTCCTCATTTGGATGGCACTGATTATGTCACCTTTGAGGAACCTTCTAACTGTTTTCTTTCTAGTAATACTTTATCTTTGGGTGTGACTTCAACTCATTGCCCAGCCTCCACCTTGTACATTCCTTGTGTTCATTCACGTATTCCTTTACCTCATTCTGAAGATTCCTTTACATGGAACAACCTATGGGATACACTAATCCTCAATTTCCTTCACATGTTTGTCGCTTGCAATGTGCTCTTTATGGTTTGAAACAAGCCCCACGGTAATTGTTCCAACGTTTTAGTCAGTTTTTTCTTGGCCTTGGTTTTATTGTGAGTCATGTTAATTCCTCACTTTTGAGTATCATTGTAGCGACCGAGAAATTTTAAATAAAATAAAATTAGATTT
>CAIGRL010231571.1:0-14243 GCA_903798325.1 Fraxinus xanthoxyloides
CAAACAAAATGCCTGCAAGGGGTGCAAGCACACGAGTACTGAAAGAAGTGTTAAAATTAAACTAAGAAATAGAAATTACATAGTCTCTGTTGAGAGTGTTTGATTCGGGGTCCTTTTCTTCTATGTCTTCTCTTCTCTTTTATACTTCTCTAACGGTTGTTATTGGGGAGCTGTCTGAAATCGCTTGTCGTCCTATAACTACCCACGTTTTTCATCATGGCTTTGTTGTCATGTAACTTCGTTTTTAACCGCTGTCATTACGTCCACTATTTAATTGCTTGTAGCTGAGATTTTGGATCATGGGACATGAAAAGATTGCCCATTAACTGCCTTCATAACCGTTACTCACAATGACAATTCGTCTTGGTCTTGAGCGCTCGTAGCCCTGGATGATGAAGGCACCGTCGACCTGAGTAATAATAAAGCATCATAATCGCCCAAAGTTTGGGAGTTTAATAGGCTTGGGTGATGATAGGCCAACACTATATTACTCCATCTCGGGTCTCTTTTAGGCCCATCTTTCAACCTTTTATTTGGGCTCCACATCCTTCAAACCTTTTAATTGGGCTCTATTCCCTGGGCCATTTAATTAGGCTGTATTTTTATGCGTCAACATATAGCAATCTTTTCTTAGGTACAATTGCATAGGCCAAAAATGGGAGTTTATCATCTCCTCTTATTTCAACCCAACTTCTGCTTATAAATATTTGGAGTTCGATTTCTAGGAGATCATAAATAGAGGCTTGATAGAGGGAAACAGATAGGGTTGCATAAAAAATTGTGGAACCACAAATAGAATCAAACACGTTCGTTTGGAACTACATGGATCCACAATTTTTTTCCCTTAAATCAAACCAAACAGTTTTAAAATGGTTTGGTTTGAGTCTCGGTTTTAAAAAAATCACACAAAATCGAACCAAACCTTTTGTTTTAAATTTCTAATTAAAAAATAATTTTATTAAAATTATTGATATTACGATTTTCAGTTAAAAAAAAAATCCTACAAGCTACAACAAATCAGCAATACAAATTGAGAAATGATAATTTGAATTGAGCTATACTAGGGTAGTCGGTGGTGAATAGCAAAGAGGCCCAATTTTTTAAATTGAACTTCAGACTTCAAAATTAAAAATGTCACCGATTCTTTAATTTTTTAAATATTAAAAATAAAGAAAAATAAGACATTGAACTTCAAACTTCAGAAGCTCAAATCCGATTTGCCCTTCCAAGCGATTTCACGCCTAAACCTTGACATTTCATTTTCTCCAAAATTGGAGCGTGTTTGGCGAAAATTAAAATCAGATTTTAAGTGGATTGTGATACAAGTTTTTGAAATGTGTAGTTGAAAAAATGCGGGACCCATGAAAGATGTTGATTTTGATTGTTTGACTTTGACTTAGAGTAAAATCAGATTCAAATCCATCCCAAACAGGCCCTTGATCAAGTTTCCTCCATAAAGTTTTAATCATTTCTTAAAGGATTACTTCAAAACACATTTTTTAAGTCTTTTTTTAATCAAAAGTCATTAAATTTGGACCATTTTCCACCTGCTCCACAACTGCATGTGTTGCTCCAATCTCTGACTCGTCGCGCTGCTGTCGTACCACCACTCCGAAATTTTAGGTATTGTTTCAATTTTCTTGGTTCTTTCAATTTTTTAAGTTAATTTCTTAACCTTTTTTTTTTTCATTTTAGTTCATTGGCTATTGCATCCGTGGTTCCTTTTTAGCTATATATTTGTTCCATTAATTATATGCTTATTTGTTATTTTAACTATATGAAATAAAATTAACTATATATGTTTGTTCCTAAATGAAAAAAAAATGAAGAAAGAGTTGGGTCAATATAGATTTTGCATACTGTTTATTTTTTGACGTCGATACAAAACGTTAGTTTTTTGTATTTAACAGCTCATTCGGTTGATAATGATGGAAGACTTCAAAAAAAGATTATAAGTTTCGTTAAAATCCCAAGCTATAATTTTATTTAAATTCTGTGGGATTTATGATTATTGCTTGGGTTGAGAGATGCTCAACTCTATGTTTGAGTTACAAATTCAGCTAAATCTAATGACTACGTGTAGGGTTGAAAATATGGCATAAACCACCCAAAATACAATCTTGATGGTGAAAATATAATATCATCAAGAGAAACTCGAGATCTTAGTAAAGAATTCAGGATTTCAAGACGTAATACCATATATATGCTGAGAGATTTGTACTAATCAAGGAAGAGGTTGAAAATCCATTGTGGGATTTAGTAGTATGAAGATAAAAAATTGCTCTTATTTATTTTCTTTTTCCATTGTAATTGATACAACGATGTGCTTAATTTTTTTGTGTATTTTTCAAAAAATTATGAACGTCTAATTCTTTAATTGTTAGGATGAAAAATAAAACTTAAATTGTTAATGTTAATATAATTCAAAGTTTTCATATTCAAGTTTATATTGTGTTAATTGTTTATCTATAGTTAATTTAATTCAATTACTTAATAACCAATTAGTGAATTTAAGGACAATATTGATAGTGAGTGGCAATATATTTGTCTAGCTTGTGCAATAAGTTATATAAATTTTGATAAGAGATTGAGGTATATTTTATAGGTTATGCAACCTTGATTGAATTTCTGCATTTGAATGTTTTATGTTGACCCTAAAAAATGTGACACTTACGTGAACAATGGAAGTCGGGCCCCGCTCCTACCAACTCAAGCAAATTCTGGCATGTTTTGACCGGAAAATCGGTGAGAAGCGGGGCGAACGTGAACGCGGGAGATGCTCTATGGTGGGAGACAAAATGTTCGAGTTTCAATGGGTGAAACAATGGTAATTACGCTAACAACAATTACCAATCAAATGCTAATGTAAACCAAATAAAAGATCAACCTAAATATATGTAAGGAGCAAAACTACGTTTGTAGAGTTTACAAGATGATTTGTATTATCAAGAGTTAAAAGTATGAAAATCCAACCATTTCTCAGTAACAAAGTGGTTCTATTTATAGTGCTTTTAGCTGACATAAAGTTTGTTGGATCAGAACCACATGACTGCATCTCCTGATTGAGGCTTCACATCAATGTCTATCATACAATAAATACTTGACAACAGGTCAACCGCTATTACAAAAGTTACATCAATTATTCCCAAAGATTTTTTGTAGATCTTGTAAGAGATAGCTTCACCTTCATGAGCTTCCGGTGAAGTGAGGGCCTCAATTGGAGGAGGTTTTATATTGGTCATCTAGGTGAAGAATCTCAACTTCTTCGATTTCTTTATGCAGTACCTTAGACTTATGTACTTCAGCCGCTAGGTAGTGCTCCGGCATAAGAGCTTCTGCCATCCATATGATTTCTATACATCTGACCAGTCAGGTCTTTGTTGACTTTCTTTCCTACGTTGATTGCTTGGCACTTTTATTTGAACCTCGATGGTGAAGCGTAACACTAGTCAGGTCTTTGTTGACTTTCTTTCCTACATTGATTGCTTGGCACTTTTATTTTAACCTCGATGGTAAAGCGTAACAATAGTTCCTCAAATCTAGGAATAATTATTTATGTAATGCATGGACTTGTATATATTTAAAAAAATTGTTGTGGGGTGGTATTTATCATACTCTAATGCACCTGACTTATGTAGACCACCTGCTAGTGTTGTCCAGAGTTGTATACATTGAAATATTTCTCTGTCTGGAACAACTATGATTGTCAGCGAAGCGGATTAAGTCCGAGATTGTATCGTCTAAAGGTCCTTTGCACATTCGAAGCCTTATCCGAACTGGTTGATGACAAGTGGCTTTGACCATTGCTTGGTCTTCATCTTAATAATTGCGAGGATTCTATTTTTTTAAAAACATTTGGGGGACACGAGACTATCTTGAATTACTGCGCTAAAATGATTTACTGTTTTTGTATGTTTTTAAGAAAAAAATAGTTGAAAAGGTTCTTCCCACACATGCCCACATCAACGCTTTTAACGCACAGTGATGACTATCCCACACACATCTCGCACAGTTTAGGTGCATAAGAGCGCATGATATAGACGTTCTGATCTGGACCGTTGGAGACGAAGCGATCGATGGATTAAACGGTTCTGATTAAATCTTCATAAGAATGGTCAGATGATTCGAATCAACATCCAACGTCTAGGATTGAGGGCCTCTACCTATAAAAGGCAAACATTCATGGGAAAAATCACTTTTCCTTCACAAAATCAGTCATCTACTTTAGAAAAAATTTCTCTAAAAACTCTCTTAAATCTTCCTTCTTCTTTGCACTTTCAATCTCCGGTGATATTCCACTTTTCAACTTAACTTGTAAGTTTTCTAGGATTTTTTTAACTTAGAAATCTAAATCAATAGCATCCTCAAAGTTTGCTGGGAGAATGTAGATCTTAGTGAAATGGCGGCTGTAATGGGGGTCCAAATCACAATTGCGACAGAGTTGGTCCGAGCCATTCAGGCTGGGCAAAGTGTGCTACCTTCTGGGAAAGGTAGGAGAAACAATGAGATGGCTTGGGAAGAAGCCAAAATTCATTCTTCTGTAAATTCGACCCACCTAGCCAACCTTAGGAAAAAATATCGAATTCCCTACGACATAGAACTTCTTTCCCCTACTCTGATGATCGAGCCTACTATCCTCGGTAGGGCTGTGTCGCCATCATTGAATTCCTTCTAAAGGTTGAGATTCACTTACCTTTACACTCATTCTTTAAAGCCATACTCAGGTGTACGGGCTGGCCCCCACCCAACTCATCCCCAACGCTTGGTATGGGGACCTACTTCTTACGGAAGGAAACTTCCCACAAAGAGGACATGCCTCTCCATGTCTTTCAACCTCGGAATTCTAGGGAAATAAAACTCAAAAGGGTGGTACTGCCTTTATCAATGGAGGTCACATTCCTCCTTTGTCCTAGACCTTCCCTCATCTATCAAAGGATGGAATGAGACGTGGTTTTGGGCAAAGGAAAATGGAAGGAATGTGAGGGTGATACTATCCCTCACGTGAAAGCTCTGACCTCTTACTCCGAATCCCCTTATTGTTATTTTTGCTTTTTGAATTATTTGAATTGGTAGTTCTGATGTTAACATTATTTTGTTGTTTTGTAGAATTGGTCGAACTTTTTGACTTAAGCAAGAGTGATTGGGAGACCTTGATAGACATCTACAGTCGACACTTCGCTTCTCATAACTTCGTCCGTTTGATTATTTCCAGATAGTTTCTTGAATAGTTTTGTCTGATGGCCAAGAGAGGTATTGTATCCTCCTCATCAAACTTTATTCTACATGTTCTTTACTATTTCTAACGTTATTGTTCGACTTTGCAGAAAACTTTGAGAAACGGAGACACCTCACTTTGGACATGGCCACCATACTCACTGCCACCTCCACATTTGGTAAAAAGGGTCTGAAGCCCTCATTTATGGCTGCCTAGCAGGTGAGGGACCAAGTTGAGAAGGTTTACTGGGAGAGGTATAGCCAAGAAGAAAGGTAAGGGGAAGAAAATTGTTGAAGAGGTCCCGAAAAAGAAGCACAGACTCTCCACCACAGGGGTGGGTGGTCCAAACGACATCCCTCCTCCCCACTTTGACATCCATGTTGGAAGCATCTATAACTCCAGCCTCAGGGGACAGAAAAGGTCAGCTGCTGTGGAGCCTCATATGTAAGACTCTTTAAAGAAAGTGAGGTCTACCAGTGACTCCAACATTTCTGAGGCTCAACGATCTAGCTTTGCCCTCAAGAGGAGGAGTGAAGAACTGGCTCCAGAGGCTCTTACCCTCCTCCCTCCTGAAGTCCAAACAACAACTGCAACTTTTCACAAGTGCTGGACGAATAGGTGGCAGAACATCTTCGAGATCAGCGACACTGTGGACATATTTTCCATGATGGTGAGCCAAATGGGGAAGACCTTTGGCGTCGCCATAGAGGTTGAAGCCTCTTTAAAAAACTTGAATGTAAAAACTGGGAGTTTGTCAATAAAGTCTCTCAGGCTGAGGAGGCTGGAACAAATCCAAAGCGAAGGCTGAGGCTCTGAGGAAGAAGAGTAATGAGGAGTCCAAGAAGCTCGCTTCTGACTAGGCAAAAATTGACAACTTGAAAGATGAGGTTCACTTATCTCAAAGTTAAGTGGCCTCACTAATGAAGTGAGTGGAGACGTCCGATGTCCACCAATGGTCGACATCTAAAGCCTTGTAGAAGGCCAATAAAGAAAATGATGCTCTAAAGCAGTAGGTGGGAAAGTTGAACTCCAGAGTATCTGGCTTGACCAAAGAGGTAGAGACTACAAAGGAAGAAGTCCAATATGCTAGAGATGATGTCGAAAAGTGCTACCTCATGAACTTCCATTTGATAGAGGCATGCCAAAGCTTTGCAAAGTACTGGAGGAAGTATGCCTATACTAAGATGTTGGAGTGGCTTAGGTGAAAATCGACGGCATCAACACATCCTAGTTATGGTCAAAGTTTCTTGAAGAAGGAGAGCAAGAGCCGTAGACTCCAGCAAAGGGTAGCCAAGTAGTTGAGATCGAAGATGATGCTGAAGATGCTGTTGAAGCCGTGGCTCCTGATGCTATTGCTCCATTTGTAGCACCGCCTCCCCCACCTATATTGAGGATAGGTTTTCTTTTTCTTTTTATGGCATTGGCCCTCAATTGTAAATCTTTGTTATAAATGAAATTCTTTTCGTTCACATACTGATGTTATTTACTTTCTGCATTTATTGCTTCTATTCAATGTATTTCAATGTTCTTTAGCATAATTCGAAATGCTTCTACTTCCATAATAATATCAAACTTATAATATCAGACTTAGGCATATAGGACTTTGGTAACATTGAACTTATAATAACATCAAAGTTATAATAATATCAAACTTATATTTTAAGTGTTAGGAGGCTGTGTACCTTCAATGATAACAACAACTGAAGCCCTTAATCACTTCATTTTTTATTCAAGACTCTGTTTATTTTTTATTTATACAAGTTTTGGTGGTCTGCCTGCCTTATTTCCTGAGCATGGGATTGAGTGGTTCGCCTATGCCGAGGCTTTCTTAAAAACTTTTATTGTTAAGGGTATGTACCACACTTTTCGAGTGCAAAGGTCGTCCATTTTAGGATCCAACTCTTCGTCAAAGTGCTCACGCGTCTCTTTATAGAGATGTGTCATCTATGAAGAGACTTTTTCTCTGACTGTTGCCAATAGGAGTTACTTCGTTACTGTCAATGAACTTCCTTTAATGAAATTAAGAATAATTTTAACTTACCAAGATTAATAACTTTCCTGAGAACGAAGTTGACTGGCTCGCTCATGTTGGGGCTTCCTTAATAATTTTTGTTAAGGAAATGTGCCACCCTTCGCGAGTGTATATGTGGTCCATTTTGTGATCCAATTCCTCGTCGAAGTGCCATGCGTCTCTTTATAGAGACGAGTCATCTATGATATGGCTTCTCCTCTGACTTTTGCCAATAGGAGCCACTTCGTTACTTTTAATGAACTTGCTTTAACAAAATTAAGAATAATTTTAACTTATCAAGATTAATAAATTTCCTGAGCATGGTTTGAGTGATTTACCCATGATAGGACTTCCTTAACAATTTTGTTAAAGGCATTTTGCACACTTCACGAGTGCAAAGGTGGTTCATTTTAGGATCCATCTCCTCGTCGAAACGCTCAAGCTTCTCTGCATAGGGACGACTAGTCTATGCAAATGCTTTCCCTTGGACTTTTGTCTTTTGGGAGGCATTTTAATGCACAAATAATTTGATAAGAGTCGATTTCACAAAATCAAGAATGTACAAACTGGACATTTACATCATTATTGATAGTATTTTCATAGATGCTCTATATTCCATGGATGAGGTTGTGCCTTTCCATCCATATTCTCAGTTTTATAGGTTCCAAGCTGAATCTCTTTCTTAATATAATAGGGGCCTTCCTAGTTGGGACCAACAATCCATGTACTATGTTCTTTGGAAGATAAAAAAACTCTTCGGAGCACCAACTCATTCAAACGAAATGACTTTTTCTTTACTTCGGAATTGTAGTATCTAGTAATTTTTCGCTGGTAAAAAATCAATTTTGCTTGATAATCATCCCTATTTTTCTTCAAGAAGATCCAACTCACATCTCATTAGTTCGTCATTAGATATTTCATTGAAATGGATTCAGTGAGGAGATGGCAAAACCACTTCTATTGGACTCATAACCTTTGCCCCACAAGCTATAGAGAAAGAGATTTATCCAGTAGCAGTTTTGCTTGTAGTTCGTATGACCCAAAGGATTTGAGGAGGCTCATTGACCTAGGCCCCTTCAGAAGCATCCAATTTTCTCGTCAATGTGTAGTTGATTGTCTTGTGGACTGCCTTCACCTGCTTATTTTCCTGGTAATGATGTGGGGAGTAAAAATATTTCTTAATCCACAGCTCCTCTCATAAGTTCCTGAACTTCATGTTATCAAATTGCCGGACATTGTCTGAAATAATTGAATAGTGAATCTCAAACCTACAAATGATGTTTTTCCAAAGAAATTTGAAAATATTGGCTTTAGTAATTTTACCAATAGGCTCGACTTCTACCCATTTGGTGAAATAATCAATGGCGACAATTGCGAATCTGGAATTCCCTCTCCCTTTGGAAAGATGACCTATAAGGTTGATTTACCATTTACCAAATGGACTAGGTTGGAAACAATGCTTAACTTTTGAGAAGGATGCCTCTAAATTGTTGCAAAGCGTTGACACTTGTAGCATTTCTTAACGAACTGTTGCACTTTCTTTTTCTAGGTAGGCCAAAATATCTTTGCCTTAACACTTTTTTGTGTCAAGGACCATCCTCCTATGTGATTGCCTATCTCCATGAATCTCTCGGATCACATAATTATCTTGTTCTCCACATACTCATCAAAGTAGGGCAAGGATAGTCCTCGCTTATATAGTACATCGCCTTGGAAGATGAAGGGAACGACTAGT
The DNA here is from genome assembly GCA_903798325.1 of Fraxinus xanthoxyloides. NCBI lineage: Eukaryota > Viridiplantae > Streptophyta > Magnoliopsida > Lamiales > Oleaceae > Fraxinus > Fraxinus xanthoxyloides. The sequence goes on from CAIGRL010231571.1 coordinate 8,962, forward strand.
CTTTATAGCTTAGTGCCTCCTTTTTCAGAGGATAATAACTGGTCCTTGAGGAAAGAAATGATTGGCTTCATCCATAGTGGCGTATCCTCGACCCACGTTATCTCTTTGCTAGTAGTGATAGATGGTTTGGGAAGATACTCTATGAGTACTACAGTGAGTGATTAAGAATCTTTACTGCTTGCTAACTTTGAAAGGGCATCGACATGAACATTTTCTGAGCATGGAATTTGCATAAGCTCAAATGTTTCGAAAGTAGGAATAAATTTCATAACCAATTTCAAGTATATGGCCATGGACTTATCTCTGGCTCAGAAATTGCCATGAACCTAGCTTACCACAAGCTGGAATCATTACTGATTACGAGGCCATCAAGGAGCTCCTCGTATTCTGCTGCGTTATTGGTGGCTTCGAAGCCGAACCTTAGAACACAAGTAAGATTGTGTCATTTTGGGTTGATAAGAACCACTCTTGCTCCTGACCTAGTGTCCCCTAACAATTTGTCGACAAAAAGGCTCTATGTAAGAGGTTTGGGGGGTTCCATTTTCTCCATTTCTAGAATAGGGGTGAACTATGCTACAAAATATATTAGAGTCTGCCCCTTAGTGGCAGCCATTGGGTTGAACATGATATTGAACTCGCTTATTTCCATAGCCTATTTTAATAATTTCCCTGAAGCATCAGGCACTTGTATCACTTTCTTGAGGAGGAAATTGTTAACACTTGTATAGTGTAGGCTGGAAGTATGGCCTCAATTTTTGAGAGGTTGGGACCAATAAGAGTGCTAACTTTTCCATGTCTGGATAGTGAGACTCAACTGCCAAAAGAGATCTGTTTAATAAACGGGAAGCTGGTGATTATTTTTCTCTCTTATTAGGAATAAACTAATAGCCTAGGCAGTTATGGCCAAGTACAACTATAGCGGTTCGTCACCCTATGGTTTGGAGAGGAAATGAGCCTACCACAAGTGCTTCTTCTGCCTTTGTAAGGCTACCTCACATTCCTCTGTTCACTGAAATTTATTTCCACCCTTCACGATTTTAAAGAAAGATAGGCACTTGTCCGTAGCCTTAGAAAGAAAGCGATTCAACGTGGTCACACGTCCGGTGAAGCTTTGCAACTCTTTTGGTTTTTGAAACGACCTCATATCAATTAAGGCCTTGATCTTTTCTAGATTGGTTTGAGTTCCCCTCTAGTTAACAATCTAGCCCAAAAACTTTCTAGAAGCAATCCCAAAGGCACATTTTAAAAGATTGAACCTCATCTTGTACCTCCTCAATATGTGGAACATTTCATTGAGATGCTTGAGATAACCCTTGCCTCTAAGCTCTTCACCATCATGTCGTCCAAATAAACCTCCTTGGTTTTCCTAATGAGGTCAACACATATTTTATTAACAAGTCTTTAGTAGGTAGCCCTAGTGTTTTTCAACCCGAAGGGCATGCCCTTGTAGCAATTAAGGCCCTTGTTTGTGATGAAGGACGTGTGTTCTTTGTCTACTAGGAACATTGGGATCTGATTGTACTCGAAATATGCATCCATAAAGCTAAGAAATTCATATTCGACAGTTGAATCCTCAAATTGTTCTATCCAAGGAAGTGGAAAACTGTTCTTAGGACAAGCTTGATTCAGGTTTGTAAAATCCACACGAACCCTCCACTTGTCGTTGTGCTTCCTCACCAACACTTGGTAAGATACCCACTTTGGATACACTAACTTCCATATAAAATGGTTGTTGGTTAGCTACAGAACTTCGTGTTTTAGGGCCTCATATCTTTTCAGGTTGAGGGCTCTACTTTTCTGCCTGTGTGTTGTAGCCTTTGGATCAATGTTTAAGCAGTGACAACTAACCTTTGGGTCAATGTCAACCATGTCACCATGCTTCCAAGCAAAGATGTCTAGATTTTTCAGCAAAAAGCTTTTTAGCTTCTCTTTGGCTTCTATGGCAGATTTCTTCCAACTTGCAAATTTTTGGATGGGTCCTGTGGGTCTACTGGAAAGCTCTCCAGTTCTTCCAAACTAGCGGCATCTTTAGCAGCTTTCCCTTCTTCAAAGGTCGTCTATTCTTCACAAGCAGCCTCTTTTTCAAACGTATGTAAAACTTCAAGGATGACCACCCCTTCTTCACAGGCATCCATCATTTCGACGTCTTTCCCTATTTCAAGGACGTTGTCCATGTCAATGTCTATGTGGATCATATTGACACTTCTTAGTTTGACTTTCCTTAGGGAATTTGAGTAACATTTCCTCACACTCCTTTGGTCACCTCTAACCGTGGCAATGTTGTTCTCGATTGGGAACTTTATGCATAGATGATGAATGGAGGTGACGGCCTATAGTTCCTTCAAAACATGCCTCCCTAGCACTCTGTGATAAGCGAAGCGATTATTACCTATTGGAATGATGTTGTTGCATGTAAAGCCATATAAGGGAGAACTCATTGGGGTGAACTTGTGATCAACTTTCATCTTATCAAAAGTACCTCCAAAGATGATGTTGACGGAGCTCCCATTATCTATTAACATGTGTTTTAGGCCATTGTTTGCTGCAACGATCATCACCACTAAGGCATCACAGTGTGGGTAACACATCCGCTGCATCATCTTAGATGAAGGTGATAGGTGGAACTCGTCTTTAAGTAGATGTTTAGTTGAATATAAAGCTTGTCATTGTGGAGTCCGTCGTTCCTTGGCATAATTTCTTTGGGAGTTTTCTTCCCCAACGTATGGGTCTCCAAGAATTGTATCAATTTCTCTGATGGGGCTCTTTGCAAACATTCGTTGGGGACTTCTTCTTTATCTCCGACCCTTTCTAGTTCGTTCCACATTTGTATCTCTCCTCTTGAGCCTATTGAGGTGCCTCGGTTCTATGTTCTTAAGCTGTTGGGTCTGCCTGGGAGGAGCATCTCTTCGCAGACATTTGTTCTTTTATTGATTGGCAACTTGAGGGTGCCTCTCAATGTCCTTACAACCTTTGGTTATGTGGCTATATGAGTGATGGTATGTACAATAGATGGACGCTTCATCCCTATTTATAGGTTCAGCACCTCAGTCCCAACCTCTTCCCATTTGGGAGAATCTTTGATAAGACCTTCTTCCTTAGTACGTTTCAGTACTAGGATTCACTTTCTCATAGGCCAAAGTGGGCACTACACTAAATGTTGCTATGGCCAATTCTTGTCCTTGATTAATGAAGGTCGACTACTCAACCTGGTGGTCCATCAGGTGTGAGGTTGCACCTTTTCCGCTTTACCTTTGTGGAGGTGGGAGCCCCGGATTTGCCTTATTTCTATGATCTCTCAATTCTTCATTGAGGATCTCCAGCCTTATCATTTCTATTTAGTCGTTATAACTGTAGGGTCTTTGCTTTGTACATTCTTCCTGAAAAGAGAATTCATGTCCAGTCCTCCCCTCAGAGCCTTTAGAGCTTCCCTATCCATCACTTGTACATAGTAGGTCATCTCATCGGTGAAGCAGAACAAGAAAATTCTCAGAGACTCATCATGGTATTGCCTCATATTTTGCAAGTGTTGGATATGACATTCTCATTCTTTACTTGTGGAAAAGTCTTAAGGAATGTCTTCTTGAAATTCAGCCAGTTTCAAATACTCCATTCCGGTAATCTGGTGTACCATATTTGAGCCTCTCCACTTAGAGTCAAGTCGAAAGCTCTACACTTCATGGCTGGGATGGATCCCTTTATATTCATGTAAGTCTTGAAGTGTGTAAAATAGTTCATTATGGGGGCATTCCTAATTGTTTGCAAAAATGGAGAATTATCATTGTCATCGTCAACATCGCATGACCTTTGCAGTTCATCAGAATCACCGTCTTCCCTATACTACGTTTATAGGGATGGATAAAAAGGTCCCACCTCACTTTTGACCCGTTCTATCCTCTCATGCTTATTTCTATAGAGAGGCGTCCGAGACTCATCACTGTAAAATGGTTATTCTTATCCCTCGAACTGAAGAGGTTCATGTTACCTATTTCTAGATACATAAGGAGGAGGTTAAGCCTGCCTATTTCTAGGAAAATGGTGAGGTTGGGCCTGCCTAGGAATAGGATCCCTGGACTCAGCCTATCGAAGACACTCATGGACCATTAAGGTAAGTCTTCTGGTTCATAATTCAGAGGAAAATTGAATGGAGCCTCATGAGGTCGTTCAGAGGCATAGTTGGTGGATGTATCAGCTTCAACCTCCATTTCCTGGAAAACTTCCATCCTAGTATGATGGTATCCATCTATTGGGCTTTGAACCATTGTTTCTTCGTGGTAGTGCCCCTACAAGGGTCATGGAATGCGTTTTATGGTGTTGCATATGGAGGAATTAAATATCCCCTTTGGCTCAACAGCTCATGCATAATTGTATTTTGCTAGGTTGTGTTCTTTATATTGGCAGCCATTGTGGGCACTTCTCTGGTGAGTCTTGCTACTATTCCGGTCCAGCCCCTTGATCCGCCTCGCCTATGTTGTTGGCGAGGTCGAGAATGAACTTTCGTGATGAGATACAAGGGTTTTCCTTCTTCAGGGTGTTCTCTCGAGGTGCATTTTCTTCGCTGCCCGAACTCATGTTAGTAATCTCCTTCGTAAGAAAACGTTCCTTGAAGCAAACAATTTTTTCCTTCGGATTTTCTAACAGTTCTTTATTCAAGAACACCCATTTTTCAAGAGCATCCTCCCATGATACTTTCGTAGTTAAAATGTATGGTTTTCCACAAACAAAGCCAAATCTGTTGACCCCAAAAAATTTGATGTTTACGTAAACAACAGATGCCAGGTCCACTCCTATCAACTCAAGCAAATTTCATTTTAACCGAAAAATCGATGAGGAGCAGAACGAATGTGAACGCGGGAGATGCTCTATGGCAGGTAAAATAAGGGTAATTGCTAACGACAATCACCAATTGAATGCTAATGTAAACCAAATAAAAGATCAACCTAAATATATGTGAAGAGCAAAACTATATATGTACAATTTACAAGATGATTTGTATTATTAATAGTTCAAGAGTTAAAAGTCTAAGAATCCAACCTTTTTAAGTTACAAAGTAGTTCTATTTATAGTTCTTTAGCCGATGTGATATCTGTTGGATCAAAACCACGTGACCTCATCTTCTTGACTGAGGTTGCACTTCAATGTCTTTCATGCAATAAATACCTTGAAAGCATGTCAGCCGCCCTAGATAACAGGTTTACACATCTAACGTAATTACAAACATTACATCAATCATTTCTAAAGATTGATTGCAGTTCTTGTAAAGACAGTTTCAGCTTCATGAACTT
>CAIGRL010231604.1:0-10725 GCA_903798325.1 Fraxinus xanthoxyloides
GTATGCTCGAGCGGTCCCGCTCTGATACCGACTTTCATGGATCGTAGGTTTGACTCCCTAGATTCAATGTCTCAAGGTCGCCCTTCCCTCATTCTTTGGCCGGCAAACCCGAACAACTAGCATACATACATGCTATGAGTAAAATGTAAGGGAAAATATCTGCATCTGATCACATATCATTAGTGCACTGTTGGTAAAATAGGCATCGCATCTAACTGTTAGCGTGTTTGTCGTGTCGAATGGGGAGCTAAGCATTCCCACTACGTGACACGTGGTCAGGTTAGTCAACACATTGAGGACCGGTGTGCAACTAGAATGAAAAGTTGATGACTAACTAACTATCTTTTAAATGTTGAGGACTAGCTTGTTAATTAAAACAATAGGTGATGTAGAAATTACGAATTATTACGTATTGTGAATTAAATCATCGATAATTAAAACATGAAATTAATCAGTTTTTTTAGCTGTTGCTTTAAAAGAAGGTAAATTTGGAAAATTTCAGAGGCTGCAACCAGTGGTGACATTGGTGGCAGATGATGAGTCCTATTCATACTTCAACATTTCAACCTCCACCTATACATACACACCATATATACACAGCATAACACTAACATTTTATCTACTTATTATCTGGGTTTTCACTTATTTTGCTCAGAAGTTAATTTTTTTGTGCTTACTCTTATTGTCCCTTCATCTTCTCCTCCCATCAACCTATATAGACACATATATGTATGTGTGTATGAATATATATTCTGTATATGTTACTATGATGTGGTGAAGATTTTTTCTTGGAGGATAATCAATCAAGGTACCCTCTCTCGTATTGTTTCTTTTTACAGTTATTATTTTAATGGTTACGGTCAGTTTCGTATGAAGGATTCAATAGTATAATACATGAAATTTTATTCAGTTTCGTTTTGTTGGGTGGTAATAAAAGATTTTGTATTACAGTGAACAAGATTCTAACCCTTTATTTTTCATAGTATTTTCTGGTATTCTAGATACCACCTTATCATAAAAAACATTAGTTGACATTATGAATTAATGGTAATTTGTTAGTTAATAGTTTTTAGATGAGGCGGTTCAATAATCGTTACTTATGTTATTGGTTGATTGCTCGTGATGATAAGTTGTCACTTCTTTAGTGTTTCATTTATAATGAAAAGTTGTAAATTATGATTGTTATAATGTGTATAATCTGTAGAAAAAATAGCTAAACAATATTAATCTGCTTTGATTCATAAGCAGCTGTGGTGTTCGCTCTCTTCAAGCAGATCAAGAAAGTCGAGTTCTCAATGCCTGGGTATATCATGGACAGATCAAATGGTGAAAATGAACAAAGTGAACAGTATGCAATGGAGAATGAAGTCTTTAACCATACTTCTCCGAGAAGTCCCTCGAGTACACGAAGTACTGAGAGTGACTCTATCGATCTAGCTATAGAACAGGTCGTTGACACTTCTATTGAGCAACTTTATCACAATGTATGCGATATGCAGAGCTCTGACCTATCTACATCGAGGCGTAGTTTTTTATCCTATGGTGAAGAGTCGAGGATTGATTCTGAATTGCGGTATCTTGCTGGAGACTTTTGCTGGGATGTGGAGGTTAAAGACGAGGTAGTAACCGATAAAATTCAAGGAGATCGTGTTTTTGAGGAAGAAAATGGATCTCGGGGTGAAAAGATTGGGGAGATGAATCAGATCCGTCCTGCAAGTGTTAAGTTTATTTCTTCGACAGGAGCATATGAAGCATCTCCCAAGCCTAGTTTGAGTAGCAAATCTTTAATGAATAGACCTGCAAATGGGAAGCGAAATATGAGAACTTCGAGGAAGTTAAATTCAGTTTCTTCCATGAAAAACGAGTGGAATTCTCGTGCATTGGGATTGAAGATGCAGAATGGAAGTGAGGATCCTTCTGAGGTAGGATATCTCGGCCCGTATCTACTTAAACAGGCTAGGGAATTGATTGCATCTGGGGATAAGCCTCAAAAAGCTCTCGATTTGGCTCTTCGGGCGATGAAGTCATTCGAGATTTCTGCAAATGCTAAGCCTAATTTAGAGTTTGTAATGTGTATGCATATCGTAGCAGCATTATACTGCAGGCTAGGCCAGCACGCTGCAGCAATTCCTTTTCTTGAGAGATCAGTCGAAATTCCCGATATGGATTTAGGCCAGAATCATGCACTCGCTAAATTTGCGGGATGCATGCAGTTAGGTGATACCTATGCAATGCTGGGGCAGATTGAGAACTCCATACTTTGTTACACGGCGGGTTTGGAAATTCAACGCCAAGTTCTAGGGGAAAAAGACCCTCGATTTGGTGACAGTTGTCGATATTTAGCCGAAGCCCATGTTCAGGCAATGCAATTTGACGAGGCTGATAAGCTTTGTTTAATGGCTCTCGATATACATAAAGAAAATGGCATATCAGCGTCTCTTGAGGAAGCTGCTGATAGGAGACTTTTGGGACTTATCTGTGAATCCAAAGGAGACTATGAAGGTGCTCTTGAGCATTATGTTTTGGCAAGTATGGCTATGGCTGCGAATGGACAGAATGCTAATGTCGCAGCCATCGACTGCAACATAGGCGATGCATATTTATCGTTAGCAAAATACGACGAGGCGATATTTTCTTATCAGAAAGCTCTAAATATGTTTAAGTCCATAAAAGGAGAGAATCATCCATTAGTTGCTTCAGTGTTCGTCCGCTTGGCTGATTTGTACAAGAAGATAGGAAAATTCAGTGAATCAAAATCGTATACCAAAAATGCGCTTCGCATTTATTCTAAGCCCTTTCCAGGATGTCCTGGAGAGGAGATAGCTAGTGGCCTAGTCGATATATCAGCTATCTACGAATCAATGAATGAACCTCGTCGCGCTCTGAAATTACTTCAGAAGGCCATAAAAGTGTACGGCAATTCACCAGGTCAACAAAGCACAATTGCAGGAATTGAAGCCCAAATGGGAGTATTGTACTATGTTTTAGGGAGTTACTCGGATTCTTATAATGCATTCAAGAACGCAGTGTCCAAGTTTCGTGCAATCGGAGAAAAGAAATCTGCCCTTTTTGGGATTGCTCTGAACCAAATGGGACTCGCCTGTGTGGAACTTTATTCTATAAACGAGGCTGCTGAATTGTTTGAGGAGGCTCGGAACATTTTGGAGACTGAATACGGACCGTATCATGCCGATACATTAGGAGTCTATAGCAATCTTGCAGGCACCTATGATGCAATGGGCAGGTAAACTCTTTACTTTCTAATCCTATAAAAGCATATTAAATACGGAGTATGGACAAGACTCAGACAATATTAAATGAGAAAAAGAAGTTGAAATCCTCTCTTTTTTATTGTCTAGTCCTATCCATTACTATTTACCAGACATGCTATAGCTATTCGACTAATCGACCATCGAGGCATAAATCTCCTCAGGACTGCTGATGCAATTGAAATTTTGGAATATGTTGTGGAGATGAGAGAAGAGATACTTGGAACAGCAAATCCAGATGTGGATGATGAAAAGCAAAGATTATCACAGTTATTAAAAGATGCAGGAACTGTCAGGAACAGAAAATCAAAATCCCTGAAGACATTGTTTGTTAATAACTCGTATAACATTATGGTATCATGAATTCACTTATAATTTTTACTGTTCGTTTTTGGATTATTTTGAAAAAAAAAAAAAATGCTTTGGATTTTCCTTTATCACAGTTTGCTGCTGCAGTTGATATCATTCCTCTGTCATTAGTCCTTTGTATGTCTTCTGGTTTAATAAAATGCTGAAAGAATTGCACTTTCTTTTGTTGTTTTAACAACTTTTGATTAAGACTGCCAACCTTCATCTCTGATGTGGAGACACTGGCTTAACTGTTGTGGATGGCAACGTAAGACTTATTTTCAATAAATTTGAGATTGAGATATTCCATCAAATTTTTAAATTTTACCGATTTTAACACAATTCTTTCGACATATACATACGCGCATTCACATACCTACATGAAATGAATGAAAGCTTAAACATTTAGCAGAAGCTAACGTGTTACATTTCTCACTAATTAAAGAAACTCTATGTTGCTTCTCATATAAGCAATGGTCACATCAGTTTAGAGATATATCGTTAGCTAAGGCGAGGACTGTCTTCTTAGCTAATGTTGTGATTTGTGCAAAATAGTGATGAACAATATGGAATCAAGAAAGAAAGATAACACAATATTTAAGAGGTTCGGCAGTAGGTGTACGTCCACGGGAGCGAAGTGGCTATGATTTTGTGAATAATAGGGTTTATATATATAACCTTAGCCCTTACAAGATTTGAGGAAAAAACCCAAAAATACACATGTACAGCATCGGCCTATTAACTGAAGTATACATGATTTCCATTCTATATAAGCTACATATTACAACACTATAACTCTTTTCCACTCATGTTACCGAGCCTCTTATGTCATAGCTCAGGAGACGAATCTTCAAATGCATTCAACAAGTTATCCCTCTAGCAAAAATCAAAGAACCTTTTAACAATTTCCATTTAATATATATTGTCGAGTTGTTGTGTATTGGTCAAGAGCATTAAATTAGATTAGATTAAAGCACATATCAAGAATATGCCTCGCAACTGTCAATATCAAGGTGCAACTAATCGTTGTTTGCAATTATAAGGCTGGACATGGTCCGATTCTGTTCGGTTCAAATTAACTAATGACATATTCATTCGTAACTTCGATGGGTAGTTAGAGAGGGAAATTTGTACTCGACAGTCGGTGGCTTCGATTTGGGCATGTAGATGTAGGTTTCAAACTTACTGAATGAAAGTTTGAAATTGGAAAGGGAAGGATAAAAATTTGAAAAGGCATAGATCTTGAGCTAACAATGAAATTAATAATTGGGCCAAAAAATTAAAACAAAAAACTGAATTTAGAAATTGGGTTGGGGTGGGCTAGTTAGGCATGGACTTGACTTGGGAGTTGGAGCAATTTGTTAATTTGTTTAGAAATAAATAAAATAATTTAATTAATTCAATATAAAAAATTTTAAAAATTATTTAGATTCGGTTCTTGGTTTAGAACCGAGAACTGAACCAAACTCATATTCAGTTTGAGTTCAGTTCGGTTTGGTTCGGGAGTTTTGTCCAACCATATTTGCAAATGTATATAAATAATCCCTATAATCTTAGATTGACCTTTATTTCCTATCTCCATAATGCCATAATCTCCCAATTGTCTAGCATGGAACTAAAAAGCAACAAAAATATTTAATTCGTCTTCAAGTTATATCTATAGTTGCTAGCTAGTTTACAATATTTGTAGGGCCATTTGACACGACTTTTGCTTTTAGTCTCTTTACTACATGATGAAAAAACATTGTTATCCACTCACTAAGTGATAGTTCTGGTAGTCTTTTTGTTACGAGCAGACCATTTCTTGTCTGAAATGCCTTTCAATTTAGCCTATTAACCTAGATCATGAAAAATCCTTACAATTTAAGATCATGAATAATGCTTCTTTCTAGATGAATTTACCATCTTGGATGACATGTATTGGTGACAGTGAATGATTGATTAAAAAACTGTTTGTTATTTTAAAAATAGCCAATAATAAACTGCCATGTGTCATTATATCAACAAAGGTGATAAGATTTTTTGACACTGTAGCAAGGTTGTAAGATCATTTCCCTTCTAGGCTCCCTAGGAACCCAATTATTACTGGTGGGACTTATCTACCTTGATACCACTTATAGGGAATTGGGTTCCATCCCACAAATTTAACCTAGCATTCACTAAACATTCAAAAAAATGTGAACTTTATAAAGCAACTTTTACATCAGTGTCAAAATAAGTGACTTCATCAATAAAGTCATTGTTGTGGTGATTGTGTGTTTTCTTCGAGGGAAATGAACCTCGTATATAAGTTATGGTGATTTTTATTTTTCACTTTGGTCATTGGTGTCGTGCAGCGGTGGCTCTATCAGGTTGTGATCGGGCCAGTGGCTCTATCAGGTTGTGATCGGTCGATGAAGGTTGTTGCGGTGGTGTGATGGTAGCATATTGCCTAGGCTATCAAATCCCATCCTATTGGTGGATGGGTGTGGCACCCCAGACAATGGGGACCAAACTAACTTGGTAGCAATGATGACTATTTAATTTGATTTAATTACTTCAACACGTTCCCCATTAATTGTGTCCTACATCCCTACCTTAGCTCGACATCCTTATCTGACCCCAACAATTCGAAGCCATACTCATAAGTTTTCTTGGTGCACGCACTTACTTTGAGTCGGGATGGCAACGTAGTTGTATTCAAATTATGTCAAGGAACCAATCCCAACAATTAGTATCGAATAACTCCAAATTGAAACTATAATTTTGCTTCATGATTAGGAATGAATAATTCAATATGAACCGTCAAGTTTTGGCACTAATAATATGCAACATTGTTATCTCACTCACGACTTCGTCTAAACAAATTAAAATGCACGTTACACGCAGCACCTCTGCTCATGCCGTTTCTTCTAGTTTCTCTTCCTTATCCATTCGACGACGAACTCACCACCGCGGCAGCCTTTTCTCCTCTCTATGTGCATTCCGTCTTGCACACCAGAACATTCAGCAAATGCGTGCGAGCAAACTTGCCACCTGCTCTCTTTTTTTTTTCATCTCTTTTGCCGCGTGCATCTGATCTCAAGGTGCATGATTATTCATAGGATTTAAACACCTACCCACCTAGGAAAGTTGTCATTTTCTCCGTATTTTATTACCTTTTCTTACTCTTCACTGTGCCAAAATCTGATGCTGATGAAAACAATTTCAATACCAAGGAAATTAATTCTCCATGAAAATAAGACATGTTTGCTGATTCTCCAAGGATTCCGTGTGGATAAATAAGACATGTTTGCTGATTCTCCAAGGATTCCGTGTGGATCCCTGCTTGAAAACTTCTATCACTAGATCGTCGGTCGATGTGATTAAGCAAGTTAATAAAAATTGGAAAAAATAATGTTTTTGACATTTCGTGGGCAATCATTTTAAAAGTGATATGTCAATTCAAAGTTAGCTGTCATGAGAATTGTTCACACGCTGCAAAAACGTCCATTTTTGTTGGCTTCAAGTTGTCATTTGTTCGATATGGACATACAAACAAATGGAGACATGGATGAACATATGACAGGACGATGAATCCTATTATTACAACACAGAAATGGAAATGGTGGCATATTTATTTATTTTTACTCAAAGTGTGAATCAAAATATAATTATTGAAAGTTACTAGTTCGACCATAAAATTACATAGGTAAATAATGCGAAATTAAATTTATCAATTAAAAGGAACAAGTCATTTTTTAATTGTTCTAGATATTTAGTCAATCAAATCAAATTATCATATGGTGAATTGCCGCAATAAATAATTAAAGCAGTAAATAAGACAAGATTTAATAACATAGAACCCTTAACTGGATAAAACACCGGTACCAAGCCAATAGTTACCACTATAGACAATAAGAATTCACAGTATGATCCGTTTAAAAAATTCACTAGACTCGTTGATCTAATTCTTATAATCTCCAAGATTCTCTGGAACATACTTCACACACACATACTCGCGATCTTCTAAAATTATTTATCTCCTATGGAATACCAAGAACGCCTNTTGAAAGTTACTAGTTCGACCATAAAATTACATAGGTAAATAATGCGAAATTAAATTTATCAATTAAAAGGAACAAGTCATTTTTTAATTGTTCTAGATATTTAGTCAATCAAATCAAATTATCATATGGTGAATTGCCGCAATAAATAATTAAAGCAGTAAATAAGACAAGATTTAATAACATAGAACCCTTAACTGGATAAAACACCGGTACCAAGCCAATAGTTACCACTATAGACAATAAGAATTCACAGTATGATCCGTTTAAAAAATTCACTAGACTCGTTGATCTAATTCTTATAATCTCCAAGATTCTCTGGAACATACTTCACACACACATACTCGCGATCTTCTAAAATTATTTATCTCCTATGGAATACCAAGAACGCCTCGTTCTTGTATTCTTCTTGTGCTTCTGGTCCAATATTCCTCAATCTTCAGAAACATTTGAAAGTTATTGAGAAAGTACCTTCTTGATAATATCTAAGAAGTAGATATTTTGGATTATAAGAATTCGATGTTTTTCCCAAACTTGTGGTCGATTTATCTCAAGAATTAAAAGATTAATCTAAATATTTGGATGTGTTCTTAGATATTTAAATAATTTTATAAGGATGTAATACAATGATCAACCATACCCAAAATTGTAATGACCATTGGATATTTATAATAGGAGGTATTTAGGTAGTATAAGATGGTAAAAACTCTTGAAAAACGTAAACTAAGGTTTCTCGAAAAATATAGTCGCTCGAGCGCTAGGTTAACGACAGGCGAGCGAGAGGTACGTCGCTCGAGTGAGAGTCGTGCGACAATGATGCTACTTTGGATGCTCGAGCATCAGCTAGGCAACGGCTACTGTAAATCTGGCGACTCTTTCTTCTTATTTCATACTCAAATCTAAAGACTCATAATTCGTCTATACAACCCTTCAAAAGACTCTTTGACTTTTTCAATTCTTTTGTAACAATTCTATCATTTTACAATAATCATTTTATCTAAAGAATTGTCAATATAACTAAAACCTAACAATTATCAATTCAAAGAAGACATCATCATTATTTTTGAAGAGTATGTATTGAGTTTGGAGTTTTATTTCAAAAGACTAACCTTTTTAAGGGATATACTTTTCAGAAGTAGTCGTGAGATAATATTTGTCAAAAAATATGTCTCACATTAGCTAATTATCAAAATATAAAAATCCGAACTATTTCTCCTAAGATGTACTCAAACTCTTAATATGGTATCAAATCTTATTAAATTTCAACGAGCAATTGAATTTGATTAAGACTAAAAAACGATCACACAAATTTCAAAATTTGTCTGTTCGAATGAGTTATCATCTAGAGAGGAGATGTTAAAGGGGATAAATTCCACGGCGCTTAATTATCAAAATATAGAACAATATATAAAAGTTTACACTGCTCTTGATCTTAGACTCCAAATTTTGATGTCATGTGGTTCCAACAAATATTTTATTTTAAACAATAAATTCTTTTAAATGCCACAAAAGCTCTATGTCGCTAGAACTAGCATTTGGAATTTTTACTCCTCAAAACACGAGCAAAAACATTTACGAGAGGGCTTGCACATTTCTTCCATAAATAAGCATTTGACTTTGCTATTTTCTATAAAAAAAAAAAAAAAGGAAAATAAATAAACTTTACGAGAAAAACAAACAGCGAATTCTAGAAGGCTGGAAAACTCCTGCCTAATCCTCCCACTAGATCTTGCCTGTACGGTAAATACGATTTCTTCTTATCAACTTCCTTTATTGTTCTGTTCCGTACATAAAATGTTTCATGAGGTGATTTAGCCGCCGATTTTTCGCCGGAGATGACTCGCTTCGCCGCTGAATTTTTGGGATTTTCAATTTCTTTTGATTTTTCTTCTTTGTGTTTCGGTGTTAAAAAGACGAAAGAGTCCTTGCCATCGCTGTTGCACCGGCGGAGCAAATCGAGAAATTTCCACCGCTTCGATGCCGATCCGGTGGACTTGCTCTTTTTACATTGACTCGGCGATGACTCGGAGACTTTAGGCCTCCATACGCAGTATGTTCCCGGAGGTATAGTCTCCAATTCATCTGCTTCCGATGAGGATGATGAAGGATACTCATTCTCACGATTTTCCATAAAAAACTTCTTCAAAGGAATTCTAATACTCTCCACTCCTTCATCAGATGAACTTTTTCCCAAATCTTCATATTGAACTGAAAGATCGCGGTTAAATACGGGAAAAACTTGCTTGATTTGGCCGTCATAGAAGAGTTCCTCGGCCAAAACCCCTTGATTTTCACCTACCAAAGCAAATTCAAAATCATCATCATAGTTATTGTCTGCATCTTCTACAGCGTCGTTTGTGTTAATTCCAGTAACTTTTGCAGCAATTTCTGCAATTCCATCTGTCGAATAGCTGTTGAAACTCGGGCAAACGCAGAGCTCCTCTTCACCATCGGACATTTCGTTTATGGGAAAATGATCAGCCCGTTCTATGTATATATGTTTTTATATGTAACTGTAAGCATACACGTATACAGAGATAAATGGAGAAGTTGAGAGGGTTTTTCTTCACTGGGGAGACGAGGAGCATGTTGTGGAAGCCGGAAGGAGGGGGCTTATATATACGTCAGTGGCAGACTTCTCCTGTGTGAGAAATATTAGACGGCCCAATTGACTGTCGTTAGTTATATCGGACTTATTTGACGGTCGTTAGTTGTAGGAGCCTTTGGTTCACACAATTTACGCGGTATTTTCCCACGTCAGTTTCTAGAATTAATTAAGGTTCACACGTAAGTTTCAAGAGTTAAATTATTATGTAAAGAATAATTAATTGCCATTCTCGATTTCTCACTTTTATTAGTTTTGATTTAGTTATTTCGGATTCGACCAAGAGATTTGGTATCAGATAGAGGGGTCATTCGATATGGCTTTTGAGAAGTCAGAATAAACTTTTGAGACGGGCTTTTGGACCCGTTTGGCTATTATTATGAAAGTGATCCTTTTAGTTTGAATAATTTTTAGAAAAAATTGATTTAATGTGTTTACTTTTAAAAGTACAAGAAGAATAAAAAATTAAAAAAAAAAA
>CAIGRL010231720.1:0-10588 GCA_903798325.1 Fraxinus xanthoxyloides
TTACATTCTTTATCGACTTCATTATGAATATCTTTCTAAAATTGCAGGAAGTGGAGAACAGCTCCACAACCCGACTTTTATATTCATCTTTACATAATGATCAAGTTTCTTTCCCCTTCCCTTTCTTGCCCAGCCCAACAAATAGAGAGATACACATGACAAACACCAATAGTACACAAGCAATGAAATCAATTGAAGAACTTTTTGAGTTATTTGTCATTTCCAATCAGAACTGGCAGCAGCACATGACAAAGACCATCATAAACGACTTAAACACATTGGTGGTCTCTAAACTTTTAAAGAAATTTCACGTCACTCACTAACTTTATTTGGTCTCTAAATTTGGTCATTGTTTACTTTCTTACATTTTGATGACTCCACCCATGATCTTTAGCCCTTGTTTGGGCTCCATTAATTAGAAAACACATTTTTTTCCCTTCTTTTCAACCACACATTCTCCAATAAAATAATATTACACGTAAACCCAAAACTTTTCCTTCTTTTTCAACCACACATTCTTAAAAAGATCACTATTACAAAATATATTTTTCCTAAAAATCTAATTATAATTGAGCTCAAAAAGGGGCTTAGTTTGACTACCGGATTTGTGAGGCAGTCTAGTTGTTTGTCAACTGGAGTGCAAACTAGACTTTCATGTCAACTTTTCTGACAATCAAATTAACAGGCATGGACAATATTACCAACTTGTAATGAATATTTAAGTTAAGTGATCCAACTGTAACAAAGTTTAAGTTCAATAACCAACTTACAGACTTGAGAGTAGTGACTAACAGTAAATTTCACTAAAAGTTAGTGATCGATAGTGTTTTTAACCCATCATCATAAACTTCAAATGGTGATTAAAAATGCAATGTTGATTGTGCAACCCAAGTCCTGACATATTAAAAGAATGGGACAGGAAGGGGTAACTGTCGCATGAACTGACACGATCATAAGTTCTGACATTCATATTCAAAAACCTCCAAGACCAGAAAGGAAATGAAGTTTACCGCATCCTCTCCTGAAATCACACGCTCTTTCTCTGTTCCAGCAGCCACTATCCCAGCTTCATCTGTGGTTGAGTTAATCTCCTTGTTTCTATTCTTGTTCTTCTTCACTTTAAACTTATAAGTTGGCAGAGAATTAATTGATTCTTGTGTGGCTCCTCTATTTTGAGCCAAATCCTCTCTGAAACCCAGCACTGAAATTATACACGGGAGGCAGCAGCAGATTGTCGTGCACAGAATGAAAGGCATTGCATATCCAATACAGCTAAAGGTAAGAAACACTATACACAACCTGTAAGCCAAGAAATATGCATTAAATTGAGCACAGTTAATAAGAATCTGATTTAAATCTAACATGTGTATTATGTGACTATGAACACCTATTAAATTTACCTGTACAAGTTTGGAGCCTCAGTGGAAGACGAGTGCCCACCAAAAATCCACACATTGCCAACCACAAACCACACTGCAAAGAAACAATCTAAAGCCATCTTGAAGTATTCCACAAGGGTCCTAAGTCTGCAAGATAAAAACCAGGCTATTTAGCTCACTTTTTTATTGAATGTGCAATGCACTATGCATTTGTTTGGCTCCCATTAAATTATAATGTATTTTTATATCTTTTCTCATAACAACACATTCTCCAATAAAATAATATTACACCATGCATTTGTTTGGCCCTCATTAAATTATAATTCATTTTTTATCTCTTTTCTTATTAACAACACATTCTCCAATAAAATAATATTACACACAAACCCAAAACTTTTTATTTTCATTTTTAACCACACAGACACACATCCTCCAGTGAATTACTATTCCAAAATTAAATTCTCATTATAATGAGGGCCAAACGGGTACAATGATAAATGAATTATGATTCCAAACCAAATGTTATGTAAAGAGTAATAAAGTCGAGCAATGCGGGTAAGGGGTGAATGACAACATGTAAACCACAAATTTGATTGTTTGGGAGATCGCAGTGCAGATTTTTCTCAACAAAAGGACCCAGATAAAGAGAGTAGTTTAGTCAAACAAAAGCAAATCTAAGACTAGTCAAAATTCTTCTATTTGTCTCCTCTTATTCCTAGTAAGACTAAAAAGGACAATCTAGGTCTTGGGAATAGCTCTTTAGATACAACACTGTAATGCTGACACATATTTGGGAAGTACAAAAAAATCCAAACCTATCATGTTACCCTACTGAGTGATAATACAAATAAAACGATCTCCAAAATTTGTATTTCATTTAGATAACAAGACACGACACATAAAATGTTCATGTAATGTAGTAAAACTGTGATATGAAATAAGGGAATTGGACTTCTACGTAAAAAGAACAAAACATGGCAAACCTTGGCGAAACATTTGGACCACCACTAGATGTTGTACCAGTTGTCCCATGATCTTCTCCTTCAGAAACTCTTCTACTTGAAGGGCCTGCAGAGAAGTTGTTTTGAGATGAACCCTGCATGTGCTGAGTTGAGTCCTGCTCGGAACCATGGTTTCGATAGCGAAATCGCCAATACAAAAGAGGAAGGATGGCTACACAACCCGATGCGTAACCCACAACCCAAGTTTTCAAAGGAGCACGTGGATATTCGTGCTTTGACAAAGATAGCACAACAATAGCTGCAATAATTTGGCTCACTGTTAATGCTAGCTCAACAGAAATCCATAACCCAGAATTTAATGGACTCCTCCGGCGTCCACGCCCATTTCCCCTCTGAGTAAGTGATGAGTTCCTTGTGTTTGATGTACTTGCAGAAAAAAGTGGAGGCTGGTAAACTGGAACCCTCACACTAGTAGGTGGCTGACTTACATTATGATGGTGCTCTAAGCCACGAGACGTTAGATCATGAGATGAAGTAGATGAAGAACCATCACTACTACTTGTCACGTCAATAACATGCTCATCATGTATACGATCATCGGCTCGCTCCATTAACAAGGGAAAGTTGTTGGCTTCGCTTTTACAATGAAGTCCCAGTATAGGAAAACCCATATAAGTCCACCGACCATAAACTATGCATAGAAAACATGAGATGGCAGACTAGTAAAACTTTCAATTGGCCCTTTCTACAAGTACAAAAATGTAAATTCGTAATCTTGTATGCTCACTGAATGTTTAATGCAGACACGAGCCCAAATACTTCAACCGCCAGAATTTCCCCGCTCTATTCAAATTACAAAAGGGTAAGGACATTAGAATCTTAATGATTTTATTTCCTCAGTTCAAAGGCATGGCCCTCTCTTGTTTCGAGGGGACAGCAATGATTAAAATGAACGCAACAAGAGACTGAAGTGAATTTTAAATTTTTCATCTGCTTGCAACTTTATGCAACAAAACCATTTATGAAATATGAACTCTTTCATTTATCACAGATTCCCCAGCGAGAATAAATTAACAACAAAGCAATAATATTAGAGTACTTTAACCAAAATTTTAACACACCCACTGATCAAATCTCTTTATCAAACTTAGTTCATCAAAAGTAAAACTAAAAATCTTAAATTGACTATATATTATACATAAATGAAAATTATGTGCGTCAAAAAAAATTCTATCATTTGCCTCAAACCACCACAGAAATACGGAAAGAGAAAATAGGTCAAATTAAAAATACAAATGCTCAAGTAATCAAAACCCAATTCCGATTGTATTATCAAAACAAGATCCAAAACCTAGAAATATAAAACAGTTGACCATATCCCCAAAAACAGCCCTTGAAAAAAATCGCAAAAATCCCAACAAAATCTTGAAACTGTTAGCTAAACAATAAGACTCAGTCCAACTAAATCAAACCCAAAAAATACCAAAAACAAACAATCGACATCGACCAGAATAATAATTGAAACATTAAATAATTCAACTGAAGTGTATAAATTATAATCAACACACAAATATTAGAACTATTGTTACTAACCAATGGGACTGAAATTGATGGTTGATGAGAGGAAAATCAGAGGAAGTTTCGGTGAATCAAAAATCTGAATCTGTACAGGGATTTTCCTTTTTTTTTTCTTATTTATTTATTTTAAGGATTTTCTTTTTGTTGGTGTGTGTTTGTACGGGTTAATGGCGTCAGCTGAATAAAGCATCATATTTTGCTTGGCTTGGCCATGTTATCTTGGAATATTCTATTTATTGAAATTTTCACAAAGAGGAATTACAGATATGGTCCTCATTCTATTGAAAACGTAGCAAGTAGGCTCTGACATATTCTCTTGATGGCTGCAATTCTCATATTTGTGAATCCAAGGTTCTAAAAGACACAAGACGTTGTGTGTAATCAAAGCCTAAATGTAATAAGGTATTTCTTTATTTTAAAATTTTTTAATCATTTAAAATTATTATATTAATTATTCATTTTTTAATTATTTTATTTAACTTCACAAATAAAAAATTGAGAAAAATAATAAAAGGTGTGCACCATCGAGGTCTAGGAAACATTTGTTCGTCTTCGAACAAAAAAAACAAAAACAAAACAAAACTTAGGAATAACTCATATCACTAACCTAAACAAATCTCCAATAACAAATTCAACATTAAACAGCTTACCATATGCCCCAAATTCGAATTTAAACAAATTTAGAAATATCCAAATAATATCAAAAATAATTTTTTTATTTATCCGATACTCAATTTAGTGTGTGTGTGATTAGCCAATATTGAACTTGCACACATACTAGAACACAATCAATTAAGTGTTGTTGATTTAATCATAATCGTAATCCTCGTGTGGTTGGTTTTTCTTCGCACTTCTCGTGCAAAATCACTCCTTACGCTTTTATATCCAATCTCGAAGTATTTTTCGCACATGTGAGTTCCTAATAATTATAAAAATGCATTTTTCCACACAAAGCAGTCATAATTAAATACTTGTAAACTTAGAAGAGAGATGGTAAGAATTTATCAAAGTCACACTACCAGTCTCTAGAGTTCAAAATTCAAAGTTTTGACTGGATACTTCTCACTTTTGATAATCTAAATCCCATTTTTCTTTCTTTCCCTATGAATATATATTTTAGTACTCCCTCTCTTATGTGCAAGACTTATCTCTGTTAAATTTTCTAAATAACACATATAGCGAGTTTTAGGCTGATAACTCTTAAGTTAGATAACCACAGTGCACTAAGTTTTAAATACCCTAAAAGGCTTAATAAATTGAGTCATAAAGGTTACGAAGAGAAGTGTAAAATGTATCACATTTTCTTTAGATATAAGATTCGAATTTTAACATTGATCAGTGCCCTCTCTAGACTTAACCCAAACTCTTTCAACCAAAGATCTTATCCAAGACTCCAAACCATCAAACTTCCATGAATACAAGCACTAACCTTCCCACCCCATTTTTGGTTTTTTTATCCAATTTTTTAAAATTAAGTTAGTTATACAAACCCAATAAGAAATTGAAAAGCAAGCAACAAAGATCATAATTCTCCAAATACTTACACTCATCCCCAAACAAAAAGATCACATTGTTCCCAATGCAAAAAATAAAAAATGATATACCAAATAAAAGAGCAAAGTATCAAAAACTCCTTGAGGCAAAAAGCAGATAAGCAAAAGGATCAGACTAGTCCAGTTGGTAGATGTCATGACAATCACCACTTTTCTTTATTGCTATGCTTCAACTTTCTGTTTCAAGAACTCAAAATAAATAATAATGATAGCAAATAAGGTTTAAATATTTGTAATGTATTCACACCAAGAAAATTTATGGTCTTCTACCATTAAGAAGATTGAAATCTAGGTGCAACCTTAAAAATGCCATCACATCAATGTAAGTTTAACGTAATGCATGATGTTAATGATATACTTCAATAAAATGAACTCAATAAGTAAACAAACCTAAGTTTCTAATGCAAATTTTAAAATACTGCCTAAAATGTGTTAAAACCCGTTTAAATGTATGAATTTCTAAATTAATACAATCCCTAAAACTACTTGAAATGGGTTGCCTTCTATTAAGCGCTTGATTTATAGTCTCAAGCTCGATTTTTGCACAAGTGCATCATGAATATAGTTTTGAAATTTTTGCGTAGTTTGTTCAATTTGACTTTGTTCTATATTACAACTTTCCTCTAGATTTTAACATTTCCCTGCTCCAAGTAGTATGATTTCTCCTCATCACCCATTTCAAACTCAACAATATACAACTCAATCTCCCCATAAGGTTTAATCAAAAATTCGATTTTTGAGCAAATGAGAAAGTCGAGCGATTGCATGTTAATTTCTCTTATTTGAATGTTACTGATTCTTTTTCGTCTGTTATGATTAACTTTTTGATCTTTTCATATTCCTTTTCTTTAATTGAAACTTTTTAGAGTTCAACGTTTATATCCAAAACTTTTGGCAAAGAAACAATGACATTTTCATGGAAAGTCTCCTCATTTTGTTGTATTTGTTGGAAGTCTTGTGGATATGATTCGCTTAATTGATGTTTATTAATAATAGGTGAAATAAATAATTTCATAGGCAAATCACCCATGTTAAGTTATGGTGAAAAACATAATGCAACATGTAAGTTACTCAGATCAATTTCATCAAGTTTACATTCCGCTTTTATATCTCGTAGTTATTGTCCCATAATGAAATCTCCTACAAGCACATCTCCCTCGTCAATTTCTTGAAATATCAATTGTTGTTGTCTTATGATAAAGTCACATAAGAGTATTTTGTTGAAATCAACCATAGTTATATGTTATCCAGCTATTTTTGGTTTTTTTATATCTTGAAAAAGAGGAAAAAACTTAAATGGAAAGACAAAAACACAAGAATATATGTAGAAGTTCGAATTAGTGTCAAAATAAATAAAATTAAACTCAAATAAAATCTCCGACAACGGCGCCAAAAACTTGTTCACGAAAATATCTTTCGAATTAAAACCACTACAAATATACAATTTGTTAACAAGTAATAAAGTGTATTTTGAGTCTAAGTATCGTCCCACAGAGATTGATTTAGTTCAATTTTAATTATCGCGACCTTAACTGAAACACGAATAATATGATGTGTTTGTTTGTGATAAAATATGACTAAAATAATTTACTTATACAATTATGATTAAATTAACTAGATTAAATGCAGATTATGCTAAATGCAATTTGATGTATTTAATAAATGACAAATGTACTAGGATCCCGAATTTCTATACAATAATCATTTTTAACATTAGTTCTTTACTTTGACAATGCGATTGAATTTTAATGAATCAATGTTCCAATTTTATTTAATAACCTCTCTCGATTAATGTTAAACATACTCTCATATATGACTCCCTATATTTCTATGACTTATGCGAACATACAAGAATGCATGATTTTTTATGAACGCTTAAAGAATCCTAAGACAATTTACACTATGTCGAATCTATTTTTCTTTCTTTCGATTTCATACAATTACCGTGCACAATAATCATAGAGAAAAGATAATCNTTTAATAAATGACAAATGTACTAGGATCCCGAATTTCTATACAATAATCATTTTTAACATTAGTTCTTTACTTTGACAATGCGATTGAATTTTAATGAATCAATGTTCCAATTTTATTTAATAACCTCTCTCGATTAATGTTAAACATACTCTCATATATGACTCCCTATATTTCTATGACTTATGCGAACATACAAGAATG
This sequence comes from Fraxinus xanthoxyloides, assembly GCA_903798325.1. Classification (NCBI taxonomy): domain Eukaryota; kingdom Viridiplantae; phylum Streptophyta; class Magnoliopsida; order Lamiales; family Oleaceae; genus Fraxinus; species Fraxinus xanthoxyloides. The sequence continues at coordinate 7,651 of CAIGRL010231720.1, forward strand.
CATGATTTTTTATGAACGCTTAAAGAATCCTAAGACAATTTACACTATGTCGAATCTATTTTTCTTTCTTTCGATTTCATACAATTACCGTGCACAATAATCATAGAGAAAAGATAATCATGTAAATCATTCAAAATCCAAAAACATGTTTTCAATGTCAAATATATAAAACTAACTATTAAAAATTCATATAACAATGTTCATCATTCTCCTGATACAACATGTTATGAAGAAGAAAACAAAAGATATAAAAGTTGTTCATCACCCTAAAATTCTTTAATTCAATCTTGAACTTCTTGAATTTGATTTTGATTTGTTCTTTGCCTTTTTTTTTTTGCAATTCATTCTCCACCCCCTAGTTATGTTTTGAGAATTGGTATTGATAATCCCTTTAAAGAGTCCCAAAAGATATCCAAAAATCGTGCATAATATGGTTCAAACGGAAGTTTCCTTGTTGAAATTGAGTTCTGAATGAAATAGATTTTTCTAGCCGAATTGTCTTGGACGAGCACCAAGTAATAAACGGGGAGAGTGCCCAGGCATACTAAGTAGCCCATGTAATTAAGGTTAAGGGCCAGGTGGTCGCCCGACCTATATAATTGGGTAGCTACCCAATTTTAAAAACTCCTCGAATTTTGCTTTGTCCTTTTTGTCATTCTTTCTTCCATCTTGGTCTTCCATATTAAATTAATTCGATTTTAATGTTTCAATTTGTACTCAAATGCATATTTAGTCCCCAAACTTCCATTCATTGACCAATTGATCATTATTTCTTTTCTAATTTCTTAGAAATTGGTTCAAAACTGAAATAAGATAAAATTAATCCAAGTTAAGTAAAATTCAATACTAAATCAAAACAAAAATTTATATATAACTCGAATAAGTGCACACAAATACACATATCACTAGAGTTGCATTAGTCATGCATAGGCTATCATACTCACACTTTTTGTATTGACCGTCTGCTTCACTCTGTTTCATTTATAGGGAGGGCCCCCTTCTTCCCACTTCACGTCCAACCCCACATTTTTTAACCTTTTAAAACACTACTTGAATCTCGATAGACAAAGTTTACTCAACATTAATTGAAAAGTCATTTTTTTTTTTGTTTAAAAGGCCATTTTAGTTTTATTGTTGACTAAATAATAAAATTAATAAAAAAAAGGCAAATGTAAATTTTTTTTTGAAAAAAAAGAAAAAGGAAAGGAAGGAGTTTGATGGTAAAAGGTAGGTTTTTATTTTGGTTTTTTCCTTAGTAGGCAACATGTGAAGTCCAACCAGAAATATATTGAACAAAATGGTTTCGGGTGCAATTTATTTTCAAAAACTCGATGCTTCAGGTTATTTTACAATAAAACACAAATTATTGTATTTTGTTGCGTTCTCTTTTCTTTAAGTTACTAGTTATGTTTTTGTTTGATTAACGATAAGGGTAAAATTGTCAACTTTTTTCATGTGTTCTTATCATGAACATTTCATTAATTAGTACATCTTACTTTTGTTGAAGGCTTTCGTCCAAGGATACATTATGAGAACGATAAAGGACTTATTAGCCTCTCATATTTTAAGTAAAAATAAAAAAGGAACAATAAATAAAAAATTTGACGAAGTATTTGCCCCTCATTCCAAAGCCTCTAATTATTTATTCGGACAGAATTGTTATCAGAGACAAAGATGTACTAAATAATCAAAAGTTAAGAATAAGGATGCAACAAAAATTTGAGAAAATAAATTAACAATAAAAAAGTTGAGGGCCTATACCGCAATTAAAATGTGGTGCAACAAACAATAAGCCCCTGTTTGATGGGGATTAAAATCATATTTTTAGTAAATTTTGATAAAAATTGATGAAATGTGTGGTTGAAAAGTTGTGCGTCACATGAAATATACTGTTAAAATTAATCTTTGAGTTTTTCTTAGAATAAAACTAAAATCTTAATCTCTACTAATCAGGTGCTGAATATTATATGTGATGTGAGTATAATTATCCTTTATTTTAAATTGATGATGAATATTATTTTCTAACCTAATTGCTATGAGAACAAAGGTTGAGGACAATGACCATAAAAAAATAGATTAAGGACATACTTGCTACATTTCAATAGATTGAGGACTTGACCTATAGATCATAAATGAAGTTAAATTGTGACAGATTAATGTACAACGCTTAGCTAGTTAAGTACAACCTCATTGTAGTTTGTCTTTACTTCTTTGTTGTTAATTAGTAATATTATTAAGCACTAAACGTAATTTAAGATACAACTACTTATTGGATTAGGTGAAAATGTGCCTAAGACATTCTACCCAATGAAATAAACTTTATCGCAATAAATTCACTCCTATTTGATAAACATTAAAATCAGATTTTTAGTAAATTTCGATTAAAGTTAATGAAATGTATTGTTGGAAGATTGTGAATTTCATAAAATATGTATTTAAAATTAACCGTTAACTTTGATTTAAATTAAAATTTTAATTTTAATTTCAACCAAACAGAACTAAAAGGACATACACCCTTCATCAAACCCTCCTTTATTGCAATAAATTTAAGAGCAATTATACATATTCACATCAAATTTTTTATTTCTTGCACCACATTTTAATTGCACTTAAAATTCTTAATATTTGTTCATTATAATAATTATTTCCTTAACAATTTCTCATGTCATTATAATCCTCAAACTTTGCATTAGTTATCACATTCTGTATTTGATAACAATTTTATATTCAAAAGTTCGTTAAAATGGAGTAAAACTTATTTTTCCATCATATATTTAAAAAAATAAAAATAACAAGTTGGAAAAAATATTTTTTCCTTATTTAAAAACATGGAAACAAAATATTCATATATAAATCATCATTAAGGATGAAACATACTAATTAATGTAATTTTGAAGATAAAAATTCGACGAAAAAGGACTACAATGAGCAAAAATTG
>CAIGRL010231729.1:0-12046 GCA_903798325.1 Fraxinus xanthoxyloides
CACTCTTTTAAGGTAAATGTAGATATAATAAAATAATGAAGAATATAAATAGCAAAGGGTCTGTATTATTGCAATAATGGAATTTGGGTGAAAAAAAGGTAAATTTTAGGGAATTGAATTATCTAAAATTTTTTTTATTGAGAATTGTCAATTAATTGTGTTTGATTGATATAATTTTTCCTATCGAAAATGTTAAAATTTTGAATTTTTGACGTTTGTTTGACTTTGTTTCCCATGAGAATTGTCCAACGATAGAATTTGTTTCAATTAAAAAATAAAATAAAATCAAGAAATCCATTTCCCTACCAAAGTGGTGGACAATCAATTCAAAAAAAGGGGTCATGGGGGGCTTAAGAAGGAAAATCAATTCCATGAAATTTTTGGCCAATTAAACACATGCAATAACTTGGAGAATGGAAAATAATTTTCAACTTCCTTGAAAAATAAACCTTAACAAATATGGCCTAAATGTTCCGTCCTGCCACGGATTGGTGTGGATATGGAGAATGTTGTTCCTATCTTTGACTTACTTTTTTGTTTTGTTTTTTTTTTTTTCTTTTAAACTTGTTAATTTAAAGCAAAAATTAAAAAATTAAAAAATTAGTGGGAGATGGGAAAGGTGTCCCTTCTCTTACCATTTAATTAATGCTTTAGACAAGATGATTGAAACATGCAATTAGTCTCGATTAGAACATAGAAAGGCTGAAAGAAAATAATATTGGCACTTGGCGAATATGGTATGGAACATGTATAGATGAAATTAGAGTCGATCGCTCTTACATGGTTTTTCACCTAAGATCCTAAGAAAAAGATCGAAGTTGACCCTTTCAAACGACGTTAGAATCAGGGTCAAGTCATAGGTTGGGAACAAGTATTGCAATTATTTTATGGCAATAAACTAAAAGAGGCGCAATTTACAGATTTCATAATAGAAGGGTACAAATATAAATATGTAGGACTTGAAGGGTAAGAATATAAATCTTGTAACTGACCAAAAAAAAAAAAAGAAAAAAAGAAAAGGGGAAGATGGAAAACACCTCAGTATTCGGTATTCAGCTCTCCCGCGGACCCCAAAATTGAAGAAGAAATCAGCTCCAAAAATTTCTTCTTCCTCTTCGCTTTCGCCTAGATCCTTAGAACCCTTTACTAGGGTTTTGACTATATAGTATTGTGTCAATTTCTAAATATCATTTTCGACTTTTTTTGGGGAAACAGTTATCATTCATGAAAACTTGGAGATTTCTATTTCTCTGTTTTGTTGTGTTAAATTTATTGTCTTTAAGTTTCAATTATGGCATTTCGCAATCGGAGGAACAGCAGAAGAACAAGTTTCGCGAGCGTGAGGCAACTGATGATGCACTTGGTTACCCCAATTTGTACGTCTAATCCGTTTAGATTTGACAACTATTTGCATAATTCTTTTTTTAAATTCATCTGACAAAAGTTTACGAAATACTAGTCTTGTGTTTATCTGATTGAATGTGTGATTATTTGAAAAAGATAATTCATTATGAAGGGATGTAAATGTGTTTCGGTCAACAGCTGGCGATGAATAGTACTGTTATATTTCTACGTGCTTCTTTGATAGGTTTACTAAATGGGTGAAATTGTGAGCTGTGTTATCTGTTAATGTTTATGGTTTTGTGGTTTGGTGTGCTTAGTGATGAGGATGAGCTCTTGAATACACAATGCCCTAGGCATTTGGAATTAAGATGGCAGACTGAAGTGAGTTCTAGCATATATGCATCGCCTTTAATTGCCGATATCAACAGGTAACTGGAAAGCTGTCTGCTTTACAGTTTTTTAGAAGGAACTGCTTTTGTTTCATTCTGTTTATGCTTGTTTTAATTTCTATATATTTTTCTGAAGTTGTAATGTGAAACTTAATCAAATAAAGTTAAAGATACATGTTCAGTACTAAGTAAACTTTGTATGAACAAAGTCTCCTTTTCCTACACAAGCTGTTATTTCCTTTATCAGAGAGTTATGATCAAATTTCCTTTAATAACAGTATGATAAATGTTTATAATTACTTATCCTCTTCGTTTTTTTGTTATCCTTAACTCCATCAATGTATTCTCATTAAGAACTTTTCAATTTATGCCCAAGTGATGGAAAGCTTGAGGTAGTTGTTCCTTCTTTCGTGCACTACTTGGAAGTCCTAGAAGGTTCTGATGGAGATAAAATGCCAGGTATACCTTTACTTGCAATGTTGAAATGAAGGTTCCCTAGAGATTTATTTCCTAGATTCACTTTGTTAAATAAATACTTCTTTGAATTTTTCGTATTGTCTATGGAGGACTACTTTGCTAATCGCATTGTTTCCTACTGAAACACTAGAGGGGAAGAAAAGGACAATCTGTAAAACACTAGGGATGATTTTGGCTGGTATCATCCAGATGATGTGATATTTCTACTGATTGTTACATAATTTATCAGGATGGCCTGCTTTTCATCAGTCGACTGTTCATTCTAGTCCCCTTCTATATGATATTGACAAGGATGGTGTGAGAGAAATAGGTTTAGCCACCTACAATGGTGAAGTCCTCTTTTTCAGGTAACAGTTTAGTATTTATTCAAAATGTTTTGTGGCAGCAGTATTGTAAATATCCTGCCTTGATTCAATGAATTTGTGGAAATAGGGTGTCCGGTTACATGATGTCAGATAAATTAGAGATTCCTAGGTTGAAAGTGAGAAAGGATTGGTATGTGGATTTGCATCCGGACCCTGTGGATCGTTCCCATCCAGATGTACACGATGACCAGTTGATCCAAGAGGCTCTTATGGAGTCAATGATTCGTAAGTTTATTATTGGTTACTTAAACAAAATGGTTATTTATGTTCATTAATTTGCAAGTGGTATAATAATGCAATTTGCTGCCGATGCTTTGTTTTTTTTCTTTCATTTCTTATTTCCTTCAATCTCATTGAATATGCAAGCTTGCTGAAGCATCTCAAAATTGTACTTTCCATACTCAAATGCAGCATGGTCTCCCCAAAGTTTTCCTGACATGATGTACACGCAAAACTTTCTTCAATTGATAGCATGCTACTGGAAAAATTTTGTTAACACCCTTGGTCCTGTATGAATTAAATATCATTTCATTTACTCGAGATGACAAACATTGGCATATTGCATAAAACGTCCTGATCATTCAGATCTGAACTGCTTTAATCTCTTATCCTAGACCATTTAATGTTTAACATCTGATCCATCCAGCGATAGAAGAGTCAAGACCCCATTGTATGTTGAGGAGACACTATTTATTATGGGAAGATATCAATCTTTTTTCCTTGCTTTGATTTTTTTAGTTTGATCCATTCTCACTTTTGAAGTTTTATTTATTTATTTTGTTTTTTATTTCTGCATGCTTATTAAGAGATGATCCCATTTAATTCCTCCTCCCTCCGTCGCTCCTTCCATACAGAAAGGCTGCCCTCTTTCACCTTCTTCTTCTGACATAACTTTTTAGAAAACTAATTCCGTTTATAATCACCTTATATTTTTTGCAATTATGGATAAAATTGACCTTCTATATTTTTGAAAAGGATTCATTTTCACAGAGTGCCTGGTAAAGTCCAAATGCGTGGCGGTATTGCAAAAGAAACGCCAAATAGTTCAGCTAATAAGCTATTCAAAAGGATAAACAAAAAATAAAAAAAGAAAAAAGAAATTTTTTGATGGTAGAGTCGAGTGAAAATTTGAAGATGTTCTAGAATGGAGGCCTGGATCTACTTAGACTATGGCCTCACTGACTCGTTTCCTAGAGACTTTTCATCTTGTGAACATTCAATATTTCATGAGCATATGCAATTTGCTGTTGTCCCCTAAATTTTTTCCCGTTTTCTCAGCAATCACCCCCATATCAGGTGAGAATACTGTTTGCATTGAGCGGGATAAGATTGAATGTAAAATATTGTCATGAACAGATTTATTTCAGTGATTTTTCTGTAGCATCTTTCTTCTGTGCATTCGTGGTATATCCAATTTGCTTCCACTGGTAATTGGGCTTACAGAATGCTTGACTCGCTTTTCAAGTTTATGTTTATTCTTGCACATGTCTAAGACTCAAAATTATGTTTTAGAACACAATGGAAGTATGCTTGCAGCAAACAGTTCAAATGCCTCTATACCAGAAGTCCACAATTCATTGAACTCATCGAATCCTACACCTGAAGTTCGTCATGATGCATCTAATAACACAATTTCCACAACCGATGTTCAAAATGATGTACAGAATGCATCTAATCTAGAGAATACAGGGAAAAAGGATATTAGTCAAGCGGATGCAGAGATCAATATGCCACAGAACATTAGTAGCAATACATCTTCTGATTCAAACACAAGGAGAAGGCTTCTTGAAGAAAGTGTATCTGATTCTGGATCCAAAGGTAATGAGGTTGAGGATGTTCATGCTGCTACTGTCGAAAATGATGGAGGCTTGGAAGCTGATGCTGATTCAACATTTGAGTTATTCCGGGATAATGAAGAGTTGGCTGATGAGTATAACTATGATTATGATGATTATGTTGACGAAACCTTGTGGGGAGATGAGGAATGGACTGAAGCACAACATGAGAAATTGGAAGATTTTGTGCATATAGATGCACATGTTTTATGCACTCCTGTAAGTATAGTAGCATACGTAGCTTCTGCTTTCTTCCGTATAGGGGTTGTAAGCATTCCAGTCTTTTCTGCCTTTGAGACCTCCAAGCATAAGGTTTTTTAATGTGTTTTATTACCAAATTTGATGTAGTCCTTTTTTTTTTTTTTATTCTTTTCAGGTAATTGCAGACATAGACAATGATGGGGTGTCAGAGATGATTCTTGGAGTTTCTTACTTTTTTGACCATGAGTAAATTTCTTACTTTAATACATGTGCTAAAATTTCAATCCTGCAAGTCACTATATTTTTTTCTTTTAGACATTTCATCACTTCATTAAATATATAATTTGTGGAATGTTGTGGCTTCTTGTTGATACTTAGGAAATAAGGAAGATAAACTCTAGCATCTTACATTATATTATATCTTTCTGAACGTTTGCCATCCACTAGAAGTGGCCTGCATGCAATTCAACTGATTATTTTAGGTTCACAGGTATTATGACAATCCAGAGCATCTGAAGGAACTTGGTGGCATTGAGATTGGAAAATATGTTGCTGGTGGTATTGTTGTTTTCAATCTAGACACAAAGCAAGTTAAATGGACTGCACAACTGGATCTGAGTACAGATACTGGAAGCTTCCGTGCCTACATATATTCTTCTCCAACAGTTGTTGATTTGGATGGTGATGGGAATTTGGACATCCTGGTTGGAACTTCTTATGGTTTGTTTTATGTGTTGGACCACAAGGGTGCGTGTTCTTCTGTACCATTCTGTAACCTAGACTTTCATAAACTTTCAAGAAATTGATTTTTCTACAATCTTACAATTGGAACGTACTATATCTATTTTTAATTTTATGTTTTTTTTGCATGCGTGGTGTGGGAGATGAACAGCATCATACATTACAAATCCGAGACCACCATTTCATAGTTAAAACTTATGCGTCTACATGGTTCATTTCTCTTGAAATATATATTTTCAGGGAACTGTGAAATGATACAATAGAAAGCAGTATTTCAATCTGTTTGAAGTCTTGATTTGACCAATGCTGAGGAGACTTTTAAAAATAAAAATGAATATACTGGAATGTCTAAGTCGAGAAATCACTAATCTAGAAACTGTGTAAACATTTACTTGTTATCATTCTTGCCCAGATCATTTTAAGACGCGTTCTTATGATTTTTATTTTTATTACTTCTAGCATGCGTCCTCATTGTCTTGGTTATTAGCCTTACTGTAGTTTATACTGATTCAGGACACGTGAGAGAGAAATTTCCACTTGAGATGGCTGAAATTCAAGGGGCCGTAGTTGCTGCTGATATCAATGATGATGGCAAAATTGAACTGGTGACTACTGATACACATGGAAATGTTGCAGCTTGGACTCCACAAGGAAAAGAAATTTGGGAGGCACATGTTAAGAGCCTTGTTCCACAGGTAAGTCACAATTTCTTGACTCCTAAATATGGTAAATTCAAACTAGATATAATGTTTGTGTATGTCGTATGAGAAACATTATTTTTTCTCAGGGTGCCACAATAGGTGACGTGGATGGGGATGGTCATACTGATGTTGTTGTTCCAACAATATCTGGAAACATATACGTTCTGAGTGGCAAGGATGGGTCAATTGTACGGCCCTATCCATATAGAACTCATGGTAGAGTGATGAATCAAGTTCTTCTAGTTGACTTGAGCAGACGCGGGGAGAAGAAGAAGGGACTAACAATTGTTACAACATCATTTGATGGTTATTTATACCTAATTGATGGACCCACATCATGTGCTGATGTTGTGGATATTGGAGAAACATCGTAAGATAATTTAAAGTTCACGTAAATATTAGTCATTCTTATGACTAATATCTTCTCACTTCACAAAATATTATGTCTTTTTTCAATCAGATATAGCATGGTTTTGGCCGACAATGTTGACGGCGGAGATGATCTTGATCTTATAGTGACAACCATGAATGGAAATGTATTCTGTTTTTCAACTCCTTCTCCACATCATCCACTCAAGGCAGGATTTGATTTGAGTTAAATCCGTTTTTATTTATTCGCCAACTTGACATAATAATTAACGCTCCTTGTGAATTTCCAGGCATGGAGATCCCCGAATCAGGGCAGAAACAATGTTGCACACCTCTATGGCCGCGAAGGAATCTATGTTACACCATCATCAAGAACTTTCCGTGACGAAGAAGGCAAGAGTTTTTGGGTCGAATTAGAAATTGTAGACAGATACAGGTTTCCGTCTGGCTCCCAAGCTCCTTATAATGTCACGGTATGAAGCTTCTTCCGGGCCTTGATTCTTTGCACATCTAGGCAAATAAAAATTGGAAAAATATTTTACCATTTCCTGATATTGTCTTCTGTTTTAATGAAAATATAGATAGGTTTGTTGGTTCCCGGCAATTACCAAGGAGAGAGAACGATTAAGCAAAATCAAGTCTTTGACCGTTCTGGAATACATCGTGTTAAACTTCCAACTGTAGGAGTTAGGACTGCCGGGACTGTTCTAGTAGAGATGGTTGACAAGAATGGACTCTATTTTTCAGACAACTTCTCCCTTACCTTTCATATGTATTATTACAAGCTGTTAAAATGGCTTCTTGTCCTTCCAATGCTGGGAATGTTTGGGGTTCTTGTCATCCTGCGCCCACAAGACGCCATGCCTCTGCCATCATTTTCGCGAAACACTGACTTGTGACATCGAGTAGCCAATGAAATTTGAAGTGTATATTTGGCATTACACAGCAATCGAGGGTTGTCATCTTCAGAATCCTTCTGCTGGAAAAACTAACTGGATCAAATTTCATCTCTGGGAGATCTTCAACATCTCATCTCTGCTACAGAGCCTTTTGTTCCTGAATCGAATCTTGGTTTTGTGTTTGAAAATGCAAGGCAAATGTTGTAATTTGGGGCTGCTTATCGAGAGGTTTTCTTCGATGTAATTGAACTCTTTCCTTTGCTAGAAGATATACAGAAAATTAGATTTTTGACCCTATACTCCATTTGGTTTGTGGATTTTGCTGCGTTTTTTTTTTTTTAGTATCCTTTACAGGTCTTCTTTATCTATCTTATATTTCATCTTGCAATTTAACCCTGTACCAAATTTGATTTTGGAGCATGTTTGGCCAAGCTTAACAAGTTCGTACAAAATAAAAATTGAAATATTGAAAAAAAGACCTTAAGTTTGATGCCTCGAAACAGACGAAATTGTCATTCTTCTTCAAAAATTCTGACGCGGCGATTGATAAATAAATGTATATGATAGAATATTTTTGAATCTCGACTAATACCTTAGAAAGAAACAAAGAAATACAGAAGACCATGAAGCTTTGATCCTAGAAGACTTGTTCTCCAGTGGAAACCAAGTAGAGTTGAGAATGCTCAGAAAGGTCCAAAGAATCCGTTTCCAATAGTACTGATTATCGCGGCCAATTTCCCAGCAGATTTTGAAATCCCTGTTCCAACGATGAATGCTCATTCAATGAACAATTGAAGAACAGTCCTGAATAGATTCAAGAAGATAGCAAGCAGGAATCCTGCATTATCCTGATCAAACAATCAAAAGAGCTAACTTAATTTGAACGCGAATTGAGCTAGCTGCAGTGATGAACGTAGAATTTGATAGCACTTAGCAATATCAAGAAAGAAAAATAAACTCTGTGCTAACATGCGATAAATGATATCAGTAAAAATCCAGCTTGACTGAGAGCTCAAACTCAGTGCTACAGCAAACTTATTTCCGACATTGATGTGGTCTTTTTGTTCAATATTTCCCTGTTTGCCATTTCTTTAAAAAGTAATCTTTTTTCAGTCTATACGCTAAATATCCTGTACTGCCTCTGTGAATAACGTGTCGGCATTTCCACTTATGTTTACATGTTGAATTTCCAATTGGATACTATAGAGTTTCCAGCGAAGATTGGACTGCTGTACCTTGATCTGGGTCATTTCTGACAGTGGTTTTAGTGACTTCTTGCCTCGTTCCAAATGTTCCTGGAAATTCATCACGATCCCCATTCATTAATTTTTACGATCGAGAAATCAAGATAAGATGATCGAACTGGATTTTTTTCAAATTTGATGTGTTGTTTACATTTTGCTCAAAACGTCTGCTTTAGACATGACTGTTAGTGTAAATAAAGATGTTTACACGGAGGTTTATAGAGATTTTCTGGCATGCAGGCTCGAGATTTTGTAGGTGCAATTCAAAGAGAAAACAAAGAGACTGACTCAAATTTTATGTTGAAGGATCCCTCCAATCCGTTGCTCAAAAGGTGCTGAAATGCTATCACAAAGGAGGTAAAATGGGCTCGGAAAGCTCGAGACAGCCATTGCGTGCAATTAAGCATTGCACAATCTTGATTCTTCAGATCAGAGTGCGCTGCAGTTATTTTCTTAGTTTACCAACCTGGATCCTGGAGAAGGGCCATTTAGGGGATAGGAAGTTCAGTTGTATGCTGAAGCAGTTGAAAGGCTCCCATCAATAACAAAGAGTGTTCATGCTATAGCCAAGTTAGTTCAATCTGCCAAAATCCGATCCAATGAGAATAAAAGGGCAGATGGTTCAGCTTGTGAACCTTCATCTTAAAGGACATGTTTGGTACGCAGTATTGAATAAGATTGAATATCATAATAAATAAGATTTTAACTTTCTTTTCTTTTACACTATCGAGTGTTGTTCAATCCATCTTACCAAAGTCGAGCACGGATTAGTATTATTAAGCACAAAGATTGAAGTGGAATAATAACGTGATTCTTAAGATGTCGATTTGCTATAAGAAAATTACTAGAAAATTGGGGATTTTTTCTGCTAAATACTTCTTTGATGAAATGACTAAAATCTATGAAGATTTTATTGTTTTCAACAGCATTTTCACTCTAATTATCCTTTTCCTTTTGTTTTAGGCTATGAAATTCTTGGTCTGAACAGGTATGATGGTTTGAAAATTTGAAAGAACAATGCAAAGAAGGAAAGGAGATGTGTGTGTAAATGAGAAAGACACTTTAATTCATTAATGTGGACAAAAGTTATTGAATCTATAAAAATAAATATATTAATATCGAGTTCTTGTATACTTATACAACATTCGTAGAAGAATTAAAGGTTATGAACCCGTAAATATTTTTGGAAATGTCCTTTATATATATTATTATTTTTTTGACGTGTCCTTCAATTTCTATCGGATAATTTGGCATTGATTTTAGATGTAATTTTGAAATATTTAACAAAAATCAATATTTTCTGGCCTGACTCAACTTTGCTCCATTTTTGAAGCAGTGAATCCAGTGATAAAATATGGGCTTTTTTAAAAGTAGTATTTCAACCTCTGGGCATAAAGCAGCCCTCACCTGGAAATTACTTATTGGGCCCTCTAATTCTTCATAAAGACATGATAAGCTAGTCGAAAGCAATTTTAGCCCCCCCCAAAAAAAAAAAACCACCTTTTTTTTATTTTATTTTTTTAATTTTTTTTTTCCCACCTTGAGCATATAAGAAAAGGAAAGGAAAGAAAAGCAATGATCCCTCTTTGCTTTTCTTTATCCCTTTCATCTTTGAAAATGTCTCCTCTGATGATTTTCATACAATTCCAATATTCAAAAAAAAAAAGAAAAACAAAGGAAAATCTGGAGAGGAAAGCCCTTTCTTATGAATTTCAAGGCATGTCAGTAAATCATAAGCAAAGTGTAAAAAAGATTCATAATAATCAGCTAAAGATCTGTTTGGAATATATGCTAATCCCTATAGAAAAATTGTGCCTACAAATCCTTCTTTTGTATGCTTCTATGGTTTTGTCTGCCTTTAGTAACATGCCAAACTCTAAATTCTTTCTTGGGATCATGTTCTTTACATTATTGAAACTATCATGGATTCTCCAGGTCATTTGGGGCACATTGGTGTATTGTACTCAATTTAACTTAACAAGATAGTCAACAAATTTTGTCACACTCAATTCGATTTATTAAACTACATAAAGAATTAAATACAGGAAAAATTAAGTCTTGTCTTCATCGTGTTTTTCTCTTAGCATGAATCTAATTCTGTGTTGTTATGCATTGGATTTGTTGATGCTTATGAATCTAACTCGAGTCTGCTTATGTTTCTTTATAATCATAAAACATTTTTATCGAATTGACAGAAAGAACCCAATGACTCGATACGAGATTCTTTCTCATTATCTTTAAATATCTCCATTCTGGAGCGACAAATCACTATTTCCACACACACACACACATATCGAAATAATAGGCAATGACATCTGCTATTGAGAGTTGATGTGAATAGGGATTTTGGGTCCAAAATGAGGGCTTCTTTTATAGTGGGCTATCATTCAACACAAACATTCTTTATTAAAAAATGCATTAATTAATAATTATGTGGGGTAAAGCCTAAAGTAATCATTCAAGCACACCAATTTTTCTCTTTTTCACCATGATTTTCACCCTTAAACTTTTAATTTATTGCATTTCAGTCCTCTATTTTTCAACTAATTAGCGCCCTATAACTAGGAGAAGAACTTAGAGATACCAATATAAATAATCCTTGTAATTATGGACAATAATTATTAAGTGCTTATATATAATTAGACATCATTATTAGATAAAAATAATGTGTTTGGCGAAATTTGTGGAACCTTTAATGCAAGCGTGCACTGCACTTTGATTTTTTAAATTATTTTGATTGTCTTATTATAAGTCAATTTTAAGCAGATTATTTTCGATGCAAATAATAATATAGAAATTAAGGTTTCAGAATATATACTTGATCTCACTCACGAGTGACAGATCAACTTACGAACTGTATCATTAAAATTTGAAATTGGAAGCATGAACATTAGGTAAACCCTTTTTTTCTTTTTTTTGTGATTTTCGAACTTAATTAAAAATTATTTAAAAATCTGGTGAAAGATAGATGACCACAATTCAGTCTAATATATCGTTAAACTTGAAGGTCAATCTCATCACAGAAAATATTTGAATTCATAAGATAGTTGAAACCAAATAAAATTTTCGATTCGATTTGAGCAAGAAGAGTTCTACTGAAAGTGACATCACCCTTTTCATGCACCATTCAAGGCAGCCTTGTTTGGTCCCCGAAAGTCACTATCTATAATGGCTGGACGGTTTGCTCCTCATTTGGAGAAGTACATGGGTAAGGGTAGAAAGGCTCGGCACAAGGCTACAAGAAGTAGTACTATTGCACAGAACCGGCGATAAACAACTCATGTGGCACTTTGGGTGAGCAGTGATGTGACAAGATGGAACAACCCGTCTGAGTAGTTATCTGGAGAATGTTTGTGCTTCAAAGTTCTATCTATAATCCATCTTCATCGAAATCGACAACAATCTTCAAGATGGACTATTGTTGATCTCCATAGTCCATCTTGAAAGAGGGGTTTGGGGGGGGGGGGGGGGGGGTTTTTTT